>JAOTOM010004282.1:0-256616 GCA_034440615.1 Ashinkailepas kermadecensis | reverse complement strand
AAGCTTTTTTCAGTATTCTCACACCTATTCTCATCGCACTTCAGGAAACCTGGTTCTTACCCACCGATACATATAATTTCAATATTTCCAATTATTCGCTATACCGTCACGACGAGGTCAATGGGCCACACCGCAGTGGCGGTACAGCACTTTACATCAATAATGAACTTACACTTAACATAACACAACACAAATTACACTGAATTCGCCTTTACAAGCCGTAGCTTGTACATTGCGTTTTCATGGTAGGAATATAGATGTATATTCGCTATGTATTCCACCACACACAGACAACACAAACATTTTGACACAATTAGAAAACCTCATCACACATTTCAAAAACCCTTTCATTTTACTTGGCGATTTTAACGCTCATAGCCCAGCGTGGGATAGAACACGCACACTTCCAGACACCCGCAGACGCTAGTTGAACACATCTTCGATAGACACAATTTAGTATTACTCAACACCGGTGAGCCAACATTTTTATACCTCGGTCACAATACAGAAACTGCCATTGATTTAACAATTTGTTCTCCAGCCCTGGCCAACGATTTTCATTGGACAATAGACACGGACATTCATAATAGCGATCATTACCCCATTAAATTAATACCAACCATTTGAACAAATGCCGATACCACACCCAGTTTTATCCCCCGCTGGAGAATTTCGAAGGCCGATTGGACAACTTTTCAGGAACTTTCACATATACAATACAACCCCAACATTTCTCCCGTCGAAAACATCAACCAAGTTACCAAAACACTTTTGAAGCAGCTTCCACCGCTATTCCACTAACAAAACCTTTCACAAAAAGAACACCAGTCCCCTGGTCGCCGAAAAAAGTTTTCCGAGCAATAGCCGCAAGAAAGAGAGCATTTAGAAAATATTTACGCCATCCTGACCAACACCATTTAGTCAACCGTAATTATGAACGTGCGAAGACACGCCGCATCATTCGCGAAGCTCGTCGCCGTTCATGGTGATTATATTTACAGCAACTCACCTCTCAAACACCTTTAAGCAAAATCTGGCAGTTAATCCGCCGATTATCAGGACGCACTCCATTTAAATCACTCCCGGCCCTCAAAATTCAAAACACCACAATTACAGACCCACAAACAATAATAAATATAATAGCGGACACCATGGCTCATAATAGCTCTGCAAACAACTACAGACCGGAATTTTTACAAAATGCACAACACACATTTCACACCGATTTGGCACAATTCGATTCGGACAACACTGAAACATACAATATCCCTTTACAAGTTTCAGAACTGAATACTGCAATTTCCTCCGCCGGTAATACTTCTGTAGGTCCCGACAATTTACATTATTCCTTTTTCAGACATTTATCCAACGACACAAAACATTGCATCTTACAAACATTTAATGCATTATGGTCTGACCATACTTTCCCCGAATCCTGGAAGGAAGCCCTCATCATTCCTATACCAAAACCCGGCAAAAACCACAGCAACCCCAACAATTTTCGACCCATCGCTCTCATCATTCGGATCCGATCGTCACACGCTATTACAATTATACAAATCCTTGGTTCTTCCCATCATATAATATGGCTCCGTAGTTTAAGCAAGTGGCAGTACCACCGCTTTGAAACTTTTGGACACCTTACATAATAAATTGATTCGCATAGCACTCGGTGCAATGACCACGTCTCCCATTATTTTTTTTACAAATCGAATCAGGAATTCCACCATTAGCTCTCCGAAGAATTCAACAAACACTCAGGTATTCCGCAAAAAAATTCAATTTAGAGAACACCACCCCACACACGCATCCTTACAAATTCTCCGAAATCTACATCACGAATATTTAGGTCCCGCCGAAAAGCAAACCGGCCTTACCATAGCTTCACGCATTAAAACATTTTCTACACAACTCCAATAAAAATTTCCAGATATTACTGCTCTTTCTTCACCAACTACACCACCGTGGCAGATGACCGAAAGACATATTATGTTATATCTCACCACCACTCCAAAATCACAGCTTTGTCCAGAATACGCCAAACAAAAATTCCACCAGTTTCGTTCTCGTTATCGCCATGTTCCTTTTGTTTTCACCGACGGATCCAAAGACGCAAATTGCAAAGGAAATGCCATTGTTTCCGGTACATACACACAACAACAACGCTTGCCAAACGGGACCTCCATTTTCATCGCCGAATTGCACGCCATTCTCACTGCCCTTCGCTATGTCTGCAACCGTTCAATTTGTCACCCCATGCGCCATGTCGTCATTTGTACCGACTCAAAATCTGTTCTTCAATCTCTTTCTTCACTTTCCTTTTCGCACCATTGCCATATTTCCATTTATGACACACTTGAAACACTTCATCTGATGGGCATGAAGGTCCGCTTCCTGTGAGTGCCCAGCCACTGTGGCATCCCAGGAAACGAGGAAGCAGATCATTTCGCCAAACAAACATTACAATTACCACACATCACAGAAATCCCACCACATTTTGACGCCATCAAATCAACAATACGACAAAACATTTGACATTTTTGGAACCAACAATGGACTGAAACCACGAACCACACACAATTACGTCTCATCAAACCCGTCATCGTAAACTTGACCACATCATATAAAAAAACAGACAGTAGGAAAAAGTTATATCGCGGCTCCGCATAGGTCACACTTTTCTCACCCATCGATATTTGTACACTGCTTCACCTCGACCTTCATGCCCATCATGCAACACTCATCTTATAGTTTCACATATTCTCCTACACTTTCAACGTTACCATGCCCATAGAAAAACACTTACGAACTACTGCCGTACACACAACATCCACTTTTCTTTACCCACACTATTAGGAGATCAGCACCCTTTCCTCATCAATCTACTTTTCATTTTTGTCCGAGAAACCAACTTGCTTCAAGAGTTATAAACTGACTGTCATAACATAAATTGTAATCCATTCTACTCACGGCACGAAATGGCCTGAGCAGGCCGAAGTGCCTACAATAATAAAATGTAAAACGTAAGAAATTGGAAATATCATGGAGTGTTCAGTACTATTTTCGTACTGAACACGTACTGTTTTTTATATGATGTGGTCCAGTTTTCGATGACGGGTTTGATGAGAAGTAATTGTATGTGGTTTGTGGTTTCAGTCCATTGTTGGTTCCAAAAATGTCGAATGTTTTATCGTATTGTTGATTTGATGGCGTCAAAATGTGGTGGGATTTCTGTGATGTGTGGTAATTGTAATGTTTGTTTGGCGAAATGATCTGCTTCCTCGTTTCTGGGATGCCACAGTGACTGTGCACCCACAGGAAACGGACCTTCATGCCCATCAGATGAAGTGTTTCAAGTGTGTCATAAATGGAAATATGGCAATGGTGCGAAAAGGAAAGTGAAGAAAGAGATTGAAGAACAGATTTCGAGTCGGAACAAATAGCGACATGGCGCATGGGGTGGCAAATTGAACGGTTGCGGACATAGCGAAGGGCAGTGAGAATGGCGTGCAATTCGGCGATGAAAATGGAGGTCCCGTTTGGCAAGCGATGTTGCTTTGTATATATACCGGAAACAATGCATTTTCTGTGCAATTTGCGGCTTTGGATCCGTCGGTGAAAACAAAAGGAACATGGCGATAACGAGAACGAAACTGGTGGAATTTTTGTTTGGCGTATTCTGGACAAAGCTGTGATTTTGGAGTGGTGGTGAGATATAAAACATGTCTTTCGGTCATCTGCCACGGTGGTGTAGTTGGTGGAGAAAGAGCAGTAATATGTGGAATGCTGTATTGGAGTTGTGTAGAAAATGTTTTAATGCGTGGAGCTATGGTAAGGCCGGTTCGCTCTTCGGCGGGACCTAAATATTCGTGGTGTACATTTGGGAGAATTTGTAAAGATGCGTGTGTGGGGTGGTGTTCTATAAATTGAATTTTGCGCCATACCTGAGTGTTTGTTCAATTCTTCGGACAGCTAATGGTGGAATTCCTGATACGATTTGTAAAGAAGTAATGGGAGACGTGGTCATTGCACCGAGTGCTAAACGGATGAATTTATTTTGTATGGTGTCCAAAAGTTTCAAAGCGGAGGTACTGGCACCGGCGTAGACTAGCGACCCGTATTCTATGATGGGAAGAACTAAGGATTGTAGAGATGTAAAAGCGTATGACGATCGGCTCCGAATGAGGAAGAAGTAATACAGCGAAATAAATTGAGTCGGTGAAAACATTTGGTCTGAACGTGTTTGATATGTTGATACATGGATAGCCTTCGATCAAAAATAATGCCTAGAAATTTAAATGAATTTGCAAAAGGTATGTTGTTCTTACCGAGGTGAAGCGGTGTGTCTGGGTTCGGGCAGGGTGTCGATTTGCTAAAATCAGTGTTGCAGATTTTGGGGCCGAAAAAGGGAAGCCATACTTTAGGGACCATTCGTGTACTCGGTCAAGTGCGTGTTGTAATCGAATTGAACAAAGTTCATAATTTTTGCCGGAGCACCAAATCGCGCTATCGTCTGCAAATAGCGAGTATGATAGATTGGCAGGCATGTTATCGAAAATGTCATTAATGATTATGTTAAATAATACTGGTGAAATACAACTCCCCTGTGGTAGTCCGTTCTGAAGAAAACGTGGATCGGAGATGACTGACCGGTACCTGATATGGAATGGACGAGAACCAGATAAAAAACCTACTAAATAATGTGCTAAGTGTCCTTTTATGCCGAGTTGCTGAATTTTGAACAGTAATGCGGTTTTAAAACCATATCGTATGCTTTGCTTATGTCTAAAATACTGCTACAGTGTGTTCATGTTTTTTTTGTAGCCAAGTCGGATGTCTGTCTCTAATCTAATAAGGTGATCTATGGTGCTGCGTCCTCGCCGAAAACCGCATTGAATGGGAGATAGAAGAGAATTTGTTTCCAGGTGCCAGGTCAGTCTTTTTATAATAATACGTTCAAAAAGTGTTCCAAGACAACTGGTGAGAGCAATGGGTCGAAAATTGTTGGGGTCGCTGTGACCTTTGCCGGGTTTTGGTATCGGAATGATGGTGGCTTCCTTCCAAGATTCGGGAAAAATATGACCTGACGATAATTAATTAAATGTTCGTAAGACGGAATGTTTCGTGTGGTCGGATAAGTTTCTAAAAAAGGAATAATGTAAATTGTCGGGCCCTACAGAAGTGTTACCGGCGGAGGAAATTGCATCTTCTAGTTCCGAAATTTGAGCAGGTGCTTTGTATGTTTCAGTGCTGTCAGAATCGAATTGTGATAAATCTGTGTGTAAAGCGTGTCGTGAATTTTGTAAGAATTCCGGTCTGTAGTTGTTGTCAGAGCTATTGTGGGCCGTGGTGTCTGCTATTGTATTTATTATTATTTGTGGGTCTGTAATGGTGATATTCTGGATTTTGAGGGCCGGGAGTGATTTAAATGGGATACGTCCGGACAATCGGCGGATTAATTGCCAGATTTGGGTTAAAGGAGTTTGAAAGGTGAGTTGTTGTAAATATGATGACCATGAACGCCGCCTAGCATCGCGTATGATGCGGCGGGTTCGGGCTCGTTCACGGTTTCGGTGAAGTAAATTGTGTGAATCGGGATGTCTGAGATATTTTCGAAATGCTCTTTTTCTAATTGCGATGGCCTGTGCTACTTCCGGACACCACCATGGAACTGGAATTATTTGTGTAAAAGGTTTGGTGAGTGGAATTGTAGTAGATGCTCCTTCAAAAAGTGTATTTGTAATTAAGTTGATGTTTTCGACGGGAGAAATGTTGGAGTTGTATTGAATTTGTGAAAGTTCCTGAAATGTTGTCCAATCAGCTTTCGAAATTTTCCAGCGTGGGATAAAACTGGGTGTGGTATCGGTCGCAGTTGAAAAAGTGGGTATCAATTTTATGGGGTAGTGATCGCTGTCATGAATGTCTGTGTCTATGGTCCAATCGAAATCGTTGGCCAGAGTTGGAGAGCAAATTGACAAATCTATTGCAGTTTCTGTGTTGTGTCCGAGGTGAAAAAATGTTGGCTCTCCAGTGTTAAGTATCACTAAATTGTGTCGGTCTAAAATGTGTTGAATAATGCGTCCGCGAGTGTCTGGGTGTGTACATTTTTATCCCACGCTGGGCTATGAGCGTTGAAATCGCCAAGTAAGATGAACGGGTTTTTGAAATTTGTGATGAGGTTTTCTAATTGTGTTGTCCGTAGACGGTAGAATGTATAGTGAGCATACATCTATATTTCGACCATGTAAACGTAATGTACAAGCTACGACTTGTAAGGATGAATGAAGTGTAATTTGTGTATGTGTGTAATCTTTGTTAATGTAAAGGGCTGTACCGGCAGTGCGGTGTGATCCACGGACCTTATCGTGGCGGTATAGCGAATAATTGAAAAGATTGAAATTATATGTATCGGTAGGCAAAAACCAGGTTTCTTGAAGTGCGATGAGAATCGGAGTTAAGATGCTAAAAAGGCTTTCATTTCTGCCCATTTGGAAATCAAACTATGGCAGTTCCATTGTAGAAATATGGACATTGGTGAAAATTAATATTTGTCGGCACCTTTCGATGCCTGGCGCAGCCACGATTGTAGCTCGGGCGGGCATGTGGGTTGGGTGCGTCCGGCGGCGGTTGACCCGCCTGAACCGTCCGACCGACCGGTGACCTTGGCGGCAGGATCACGGCGGCCGGCCACTGCCGCGGGAATGCCCGCCGGCTGGGAGTTGGTCGGGTCACGTGGGCGCCGGCCGGCGCTGGACATGCAGGGCCGGACCGGAGGCCCGCTGACGGGGAACGAGAATTTGCTCCCGCAGCGGAGTGACTGCGGGGCCTATCACTCCTCCCTGAAGTGGTCCGTTTGTTGGGAGCCGCAGTGGTCTGTGTGTTGGGAGCCAGGGTGGTTTGTGTAGGTGTGGTCAGTGGAGTAAGTTTTTTTTAGTGGAGCTAAACCGGGAATCATGTCTATTTGAATTGAGACAAAAGTAGTGTTGACGCGACGTGTGGGGGGAGCAACGGTGGCCGCCTGGGCATAAGCTGATGTTGACGGGGAGGTGGCTTCGACAGACCGTCGGGCCTGGGGGCATTAAAGTCTCCGAGTAATATGAAAGGGTTCTTGAAATGTGCTATAAGGTTTTCTAAATGTGTCAAAATATTTGTGTTGTCGGTGTGTGGTGGAATATAGATGGAACACATATCTATATTTCTACCATGTAAACGCAATGTACAAGCTACGGCTTGTAATTGTGTATTAAGTGTAATTTGTGTATGTGTGAAATCATTGTTTATGTAAAGTGCTGTACCGCCACTTCCATGTGATCCACGGACCTCGTCGTGACGATACAGTGAATAATTGAAAAGGTTAAGTTGTATGTATCATTAGGTAAAAACCATGTTTCTTGGAGTGCTATGAGAATAGGTATGAGAATAGTGAAAAAAAAACTTTCATTTCGGCCCATTTGGAGATAAGGCTGCGGCAATTCCATTGTAAAAGTGTAGACATCGGGAATAAAAGTTTTAGTGTTTGTCTGCACCTTTCGGTGCATGTCGGAGCCAGGAGTGTAGTTCTGGCGGACATGTGGGTTGGTTGCGGGCGGCGGCGTTGGATCCGCCAGCGCCGTCCGGCCGACCGGTGACCTTGGCAAGGTCACGGCGGCCGGCCACTGCCGCGGGGGATGCGCGCCGGCTTAGATTCGGTCGTGTCACGTGAGTACCGGCCGGCGCTGGACGCGCAGGGCTCAATCGGCGGCCCGCTGATGGGGAACGTGTATTTCCTCCCGCAGCCGAATGACTGCGGGGCCTGTCAGTCCTCGCTGGAGTGGTTCGCTTGTTGGGAGCCGGAGTGGGTTGTGTGTTGGGAGCCAGGGTGGTTTGTGTCGGTGTGGTCAATGGTGTGAGTTTTTTCAGTGGAGCTAATCCGGGAATCATGTCAGTTTGAATAGAAGTAGAAGTGGTGTTGACGCGAGGGGTGGAGGGAGCGACGGGGGCCGCCTGCAGGTATATCTTGCTGAAATAGTACTGACACTCCATGTGGTTTCTTACGTTCCAAGACATTCTTCTTTTTCAAACTCGGTCACGTTTATAAATCTAGTTACATATGCCGCAAAACAAAACCTAGTACTTGTTTACGAAAATAACTATCGGGAACTCATGAATAGTAGGAAGTACTTGTTTCCATATTTGCTAAATGTAATAAAATAAGTTACATATTAGCGTCGGATTTGTTGGTGTATTTGTAGTATCGTGCGTTGCGGTTGTCCATCGCATGTGAACTGCCAACTGTAGGCACAGCCACGAACTAGGTCTTGCGTTGTCGCTCATATATGGCGGCAATGCAAGGCTCCCGTTTCAACTGTGCCGATCAGCTGACCGATGAGTGGGTGGCACTGGATTAAGGGGCTACCGGAAGCACCTACTGTCGAGTTGTGCTGTTAAGTGCGAGAGTTGGTCGGGATCGGACTGATCTGGGCTTTGATTCTTAAGTTGATCATTGGAAGACTAAGCAGCCTGAACAGACACCACAGTCTTTACTATCGCCAAACACACTGATCCTTCGTCACATGGAGTATCAGTACTATTCGTGCACACCCTGACTGTTGCCGAAGCTCACTGAATACTCCGCCCTGCCGATTGGCCTGACTGACCACTGATTATTGCGGTTCTTATTTTTCATTTTCGTGGGGTGACACCCGTCGCTCTTTTCTCATTTCTTTTTCTGTGGGGTGACACCCGTCACCCCACCCGTTTTCGTCGTCGTCGTATTTCCGTTCCCTGAGTTTCTGTGTGTCCGTTATCTTTATTTATATTACATTAGGTAGGATTTTTCCCCGTGATGGGGAAAAAGCGTAAAAAAGACACAGACCCATGCTCGCCTACGGACTCATTACCGGAATTTCCTCCTCTGACCACAACCGACGACCATCGCACGAACACAGACCTGGCCCCTGATGCTCCCTCGACTGATACAAACGTTGATGACCCGCGCCGAACTATTCCCCTCGACAACGTCATGGAAGCCCTTTGCGCCTCGCCGACCCCTGCTCGTCATAAGACCACGACCTCGCCTCGCAATCCAGACCAGACCATCACTGTCCACGCCGCTGACCCACGCTCGAACCAGACCACGTCCTCCCATCCTGAACCTATCGAACAATACCTCGACAGTGCTGGATCATACATCGTGGTAAAGCCTGTCGAGAAGTCCGTCTCCTTTCGTCGTGTCAATGTTTTCTGGCCAACCAAGCAACTCCTCGCCATTTGCTCCTTAGCCAATCCTGACATTGAAGCCCCAGCCAACGGAACCCTCGTCATCAAAACCCAAACCCGAGCCCAGACGAAAGCCCTCCTCCGTGCCACCACATTTTGTGGTAAATCCGTGACCGTTTCACTCCACTCCAACCGCAACTTCACCAAGGGCACCGTCTTCGCGCCGGAGCTCCGCTTCATGTCTGAGGAAGATATTCAGGCGGAGCTCAGGCCGGAGGGGCTGACCCACGTCCGCCGCATCACATCCTTCAAAGATGGCCAGAAACGTGACACGAGTCTCCTAGTCCTTACCTTCAACTCTACAACTCTTCCCAAGACACTCCTCGCCGGCTACCTTCGATACCCAGTCCGTGTCTTTATCCCCAATCCTCTCCCCTGTTTTAACTGTCAGCGCTTCGGCCATGGCAGTAAAATATGCCGCCAAACAGCCCGCTGCCCCAAGTGCGCCGAACCACCTCATCCCGAATCCACTTGCTCCAAACCTGCCCACTGCCTCAACTGCAACACATCCGATCACCTGACCACATCACCCCTCTGCCCAGTTTGGCGCAAGGAGAAGGAGGTCTGCGCTGGCAAGGCCACGACCGGGGTGTCATACCCCCAGGCCCGACGGTCTGTCGAAGCCACCTACCCGGCAACAAAAACTTATGCCCAGGCGGCCACCGTTGCTCCCCCCACACGTCGCGTCAACACTACTTCTACCTCGATTCAAACTGACATGATTCCCGGTTTAGCTCCACTAAAAAAACTTACACCACTGATCACACCGACACAAACCACCCTGGCTCCCAACACACAGACCACACCGGCTCCACAGACTCAAGTCACAAGGAATGCCAGACCCCGCAGCCATTCGGCTGCAGGGGAAATGAGTTCCACTTCGGTGGGACGCCGACCAAGCCCGGCGCGTCCAACGCCGGCCGGCGCCCGCGTGACCCGACCAACTCAACCCAGCCGGCGGGCATCCCCGCGGCAGTGGCCGGCCGCCGTGAACCTTCCAAGGTTACTGGTCGGCCGGATAGATCGGGCGGGTCGACTTCGACCGCCCGCACCCAACACACATGCCCGACAGGACTGCAATCGTGGCTGCGCCATGCACCGGAAGGTGCCGAGAAACATTAATTTTCTCATTCTGATGTCGTTTTTTAACAGTGGAATTGCCGGAGTTTAATATCGAAATGGGCAGAAATGAAAGCATTCTTTAGTTTACTCCCATTCTCATCCCACTTCAGGAAACCTGGTTCTTACCCACCGATCCATATAATTTCAATATCTGTAATTACTCGCTGTACCGCCACGATGAGGTACGTGAAACACACCACAGTGGCGGTACCGCACTTTACATAGACAATGATTACACACATACACAAATTGCACTCAATTCAACATTACAAGCCGTAGCCTGTACTATGCGTTTTCATGGTAGGAACATAGATGTATGTTCATTATATATTCCACCATCTACAGACAACACAAACATTTTGACAGAATTAGAAAAACTCATAGCCCAATTCAAAAACCCTTTAATTTTACTTGGCGATTTGAACGCCCATAGTCCAGCGTGGGATAGAACACGCACACTTCCAGACACTCGCGGACGCATAGTTGAACACATCTTAGACAGACACAATTTAGTATTACTTAACACCGGTGAGCCAACATTTTTCCACCTCGGTCACAATACAGAAACTGCCATTGATTTAACAATTTGTTCTCCAGCCCTGGCCAACGAATTTGATTGGACAATAGACACAGACATACATGATAGCGATCACTACCCCATTAAATTAGTACCGACCATTTCAACAACTGCCGATACCACACCAAGTTTCATTCCTCGCTGGAAACTTTCGAAGGCCGACTGGACCAAGTTTGAGGAGCTTTCGTCATTACAGTACAACCCGGACATTTCTCCAGTACAAAACATTCATTTAATTACCAACACACTTTTACAAGCAGCGTCTGCAACAATTCCACTCACAAAGCCTATCACAAAACGTACCCCAGTCCCCTGGTGGTCCATAGAAGTTTCCCAAGCAATAGCCACTAGAAAACGAGCATTTAGAAAATATTTACGCCATCCCGACAAATAAAATTTAATCAACCGGAACCATGGACGTGCAAGAACACGCTGCATTATACGTAACGCTAAGCGCCGGTCATGGGCAAATTACCTCCAGCAACTTACTTTCGACACACCATTAAGCAAAATATGGGGATTAATCCGCCGTCTGAGCGGACGATCCCCATTTAGATCATTACCAGCCCTCAAACTTCATAATCACATAATTACAGAACCCCAAGAAATAGTAAACACCATAGCGGATACCATTGCCCACCATAGCTCCGACGAAAACTACAGACCTGGCTTCATACAAAATACACAACACACTTTTTACCTCGATCTCGCACAATTTGATTCTGATAACACATAAATATATAATACTCCTTTTCAAATTTCAGAACTTGAGACAGCCATTTCCTCCACCGGCAATACTTCAGTAGGGTCCGACAACTTACATTATTATTTTTCATACATTTACCGGATCACATCAAACATTGCATTTTGCACACATTTAATACACTATGGACAACTCATACCTTCCCCGAAACTTGGAAAGAATCTTTCATTATACCCATCCCAAAACCTGGCAAGGACCATAGTAACCCCACTAATTTTCGACCCATTGCACTCACCAGTTGTTTAGGAAACCTTTTTGAACATGTAGTTATAAAAAGACTGACCTGGCACCAGGACACAAATTCCCTTCTATCTCCCTTTCAATGTGGTTTTCGACGAGGACGCAGCACCATAGATCATCTTGTTCGGTTAGAGACAGATATCCGTCAAGGCTATAAAAAACATGAACACACTATCGCAGTATTTTTAGACATAAGCAAAGCGTACGATATGGTTTTCAAACCCGCATTACTCTTCAACATTCAACAACTCGGTATAAAAGGACATTTAGCACATTATTTAGTAAGCTTGTTATCTGGTTCTCGTCGATTCCACATCAGGTGCCGGTCAGCCATTTCCGATCCACATTGTCTCCAGAACGACCTACCACAGGAAAGTTGTCTTTCACCGGTATTATTTAACATTATCATTAATGATCATTTCGATGACATGCCTACCAATATAACATATTCACTATTTGCAGACGACAGCGCAATTTGGTGCTCCGGGAAAAATGATGAACATTGTTTATGTCGCTTGCAAAACACACTGGACAGAATACACGAATGGTCCTTGAAGTATGGTTTCATTTTTTTCGACCCCAAAATCTGCAACACTGATATTCGGTAACTCAACACCCTGCCCAAACCCAGACACACCGCTTCACCTCGGAAACAATCACATACCTTTTGTAAATTCATTCAAATTTCTTGGTATTATTTTTGATGGAAGGCTATCTATGCATAAACACATCAAACACGTCCAGACGAAATGTTTTCACCGACTTAATTTATTTCGCTGTATTACTTCTTCCTCGTTCGGAGCCTACCGCCATACGCTTTTACATCTCTACAAATCATTAGTTCTTCTCATCATAGAATATGGATCGGTAGTTTATGCTGGTGGCAGTACTTCCGCTTTGAAACTTTTGGACAACATACAAAATAAATTTATCCGCATAGCACTCGATACAATGACTACTTCTTCCATCATTTCACTACAAACCGAATCAGGAATTCCATCATTATAGCTCTACGAAGAATGGAAGAAACACTTAGGTATGCCGCAAAAATTCAGTTTAAAGAACACCACCCAACACACGCCTCCTTGCAATTTCTCCCAAACTTACACCACAACTATTTAGGTCCAGCCGAAAAGCGAACCGGTCTTACCATAGCTTTACGTGTCAAAACATTTTCTACACAACTTCAATATAATATTCCACAAGTTACTTTACTTCCTTAACCTACTACACCACCGTGGCAGATGGCCGAACGGCACATATTTTATCTAACCACCACCCGAAAATCACAACTTTGTCCAGAATATGCCAAACAAAAATTGTACCAGCTTCTGTCTCGATATCACCATGTTCAATTTATCTTTACTGACGGATCTAAGGATGCTAACACCACAGGAAACGCCATTGTTTCGGGTACACACAAAACACAACATCGCCTACCAAACGGAACTTCCATTTTCATTACCGAAATACACGCCATTCTGGTTGCCCTTCGTTATATTCGTAATCGTTTCATTTGTCACCCCATGCGCAGCGTCGTTGTTTGTTCTGACTCAAAATATGTTCTTCAATCGCTTTCTTCACTTTCTTGTTCGCACTATTGCCATATTTCCATCTATGACACACTTCAAACACTTTACATGATGGGCGTGAGGGTCCGTTTCCTGTGGGTGCCCAGCCACTCTGGCATCCCAGGAAACGAAGAAGCCGACAAATTAGCAAAAATAATCATTACAACTTCCAAACATTACAGAAACTCCACCACATTTTGACGGCATTAAATCATCAATACAACAGAGAATTCGACATATTTGGACACAAAACTGGACACAAAACACAAACCATACACAATTACGACTCATCAAGCCTACTGTTGAACCATGGACATCATCTTTTCAAAGAACCGACACGAAGAAAAAGTCCTATCACGTTTACGCATCGGCCATACTTTTCTCACCCATAGATATATTTACACTGCTTCGCCTCGACCTTCATGCCCATCATGCAACACCTATCTTACAGTCACACATATGCTTCTACACTGTCAACAATACCATGGACCCAGAAGAACACTTGCTAATTACTGCCGGACACAGAACATCGCCTTTTCTTTGCCCACACTACTGGGAGATCAACAACCTTTTCTAATCAAACTACTTTTCATCTTTCTCCGACAAACAAACTTGTTCCAGGAATTATAATTTGACTTTTACACCATAATTTTGTCTTCTTCTTCACGGTACGAAATGGCCTGAGGAGGCCGAAGTGCCTGTTTTAACAAAACGGAAACTGATCCTTCGTAATACAACACCAATCAACCACACTATAATTAACATGCGCGCCAGAAGGCCACCCACATATAATGCACCGAAGGGAAGGGGCGAATTCTCCACCGCCCCGCCCCCCCCCCCTAATATCTCGGAAACTACTGCAGGGAAAAGCACAAAATCTGCAGGGTAAAATACTTTATAGTGAACTCGCTTCATTAAGAATTTCAAGGCTCCAGGTCAGTGCCTTTAGGTTCAAATGTCACGCGTGTCTTCTGTTGTATGTCGACATACCTATGCCGTTTGTAGAGGAGTTTTCAGGGCCATCCCTGAAGGGGGAAACTCTTCTGGCACGTTGATAGTTTAGGGTACCTCAGCGTTGGACGATATTTAAGACCCCGGTTAAATTCAATGGTTCGAAGCCTTCCATCTCCGAGCTCTGATCTGCACACCTTGACACGCACTTCCAAAGCCAGCACTTCTATATTGTGCATATTAGTCAACGGATAAATGGCCACGAAACGAAGATTAGGCATTAATGGTGATTCGGTCAGCTTGACAAGACAGAGCAACAGTTTCACATACGATCTCCAACGTACATTCTAACCGGTCTTCATTCGCTCTACGCCTTACAAGTATTCAAGCGATTACATCTCAGTCACCCATAGCGATTTGCTATCAGCCTCACATACCTCCAGTGGTGAAGCGGCGGCTGGCCGCCCCCGAGTGGCGTCCTTCCGCCCAGAACGTTCGTCGACAAGAGAATGAGCGCGAGTGAGTGAGTTCATCCCGGACTCAGTTACTAAGTAACCTCAGGCAACGCCGTACCACGTGACCAGCTCGCGATTCGTCATTAGTCACCTGGTCTGCGCGCGCATTGCCAGGGCGTCGGCCCGAACAAAGGCTCGCTCTGAACTGGCGTCTAGAGAGCACAATGGCTCTCTCTGAACCCCGTGCACTATACTGCAGACAGGCGCGACATCGCTCTGAGATATCAGAGACAGACTCTGATCTCAGCACAAAGGTCCCTACGGTGCTGTGTGTGCACATCGGCAGCCTCGCTCGGTCTGGCGTCGCACACCTGGGCTGTATCAGCATTTCACCGGACGCTGGCGAACCACAACAATCGGCTGACTGGCAGAGGCTCGGTACTGCAGCCTCTGATCTGGCGACACGGCGCCCGACACAATAGCGACACTCGATCACATCACCCACTGGCAACGGCGGCGCGGCGCGCGCCGGGGAGGGGACTGAATGTCTGGGATTTAGATGCCCCAAAACCTAACTTTGTTACACGTTTGTCGTGAATAAAATTGAAGGTGTTTAGAATTTGTCTTTGTTTCGCAATGTCGGGAAGTATGGCAGGCACAACCCCGCCAGAGGTGGTCAGATCGGATGTTTGTCGGGCGGCACTCATCTCATCGGGTGGCGCTGGCGGCACTCATCTCTGCTGGATTGCGTTGCCTGCGATACCCTGGACTGACCTATCCTTGGTGACTGTGCTGTGTTTTCCACACCAGGTTTCTTTGTCATACTGGACACGCATCTTTCCCCGTGTTGTCATTTTTACCCTTAGCGTAACCTTGAGTTGCCAGGACAACGATTAACCGGTGCGGTACATTTTTCACCAGACTGGCCCAGAATAAGTCATCATCAACATAAAATAAAACGGAAAATGTCGAGATCGGCCGCCGCATTGTTACGTCACGCCATCGCCTCGACGAAACATGTGTGACCTTGAACGTTCGGACGCCGACCGACGGTCGAATATGCACCGCTGCAGTTCCGAAGTTTGCCAACGTACTTCGAGTTTGATTGTATATGATCAATTTTTGACACCAACGTAACAATACTGTATTACAATATCCCAGTTCGCTTATGAGATGTCGTCAAAGAACAGGAAGGAGGTGCTGATTCCGCTCCTCCCCCCCCCCCCCTCCGGTGCCCTTGTTGAAATACGAGAAAGGAGCTTGGAAGGTAGCAGGGCATAGTATATTTAATGGCAATAGGAACTAAGACCAAGACCAGGATGTAGAACAAAGCTAGGCCGCACGAATACAGATTGAAAATCTGCCTGTACACCGCGTAGTTGCTAACGCCGCACTTGTATCCGACCGATTCACTAATGATTGAGGAGCCTCTGCCACTGCTACGCTGTTCGAATACTCTACTGAGGAACAGAACCACTGCTTCCTTCGGTGTGTGGACACTTATTAGCTTAATCAAAAATGTACTATGAGACGTTGTAATTTATTTATTTATTTATTTGTTTATTTATTTCACAATACATGCCCTCCACGTATAGTGGCTATTATGGACAGTCTGGGTATAACTCAGATATTTACAAAGAAAGGATAGATTTGTGGTCAATAGTGGGAACACATGCGCAACAAACATTCATACACCAACATAATACAATACCCATATCACTCTGCACTACACACACCGTGCTTGCAACACGAGCTGTAAACGAGTAGTTTATGGAAGTGATATGAAAGTGATGGCCTAAATGTGAGTGCATGGTGTACACAAATATATTTTGTAAGTGTTTTTTGTGACTAGTGTTGCTCGTGGAGATGAGCTCTCGTATACGCTTCTTGAAGTTAGACAGCTTCAATGTTTTTGTTTCAGTAGGGAGTTTGTTGTAGTGGAAGACAGACGAGTAGAGAAATCTCCTGCGGCCCGCCTCTCTGTGTATGGCTGGTAGATGCAGGTGGTCGTCTGCACGCGTATGACGGTTTCGCAGGGTAGAGTTTGCAGAGATTTGACCGGCAATGTGCGTTGGCTCACCTGTCAGAATGATCTTGTGGAGCAAAGTAAGGCTGTGAAATAGATGCAGATCAGCTGCGGTGAGAAGACCCAACTCGTTACGGGAATCAGAAATATGATCAAATTTCCGTAGACCTGACACGACTCTAGTGGCGAAGTTAATGATTTTGTCTAGTCTGTGGATGTTTGCTGCCGACCCGTTCCCATAAACAGATATGCAGTAGCGGATATTGGATATAACTAGGCTATTGACTATAGTGAAGAGGGTACTGGTTGGCAGATGGTGACGCAGATGGTTCAGGGCCATAAGGAATCCAGTGCACTTGCGGACCACGACAGCTACATGAGAATCCCACGACATGTGGCGATCAAATGTCACCCCAAGGTTCCTACCCGAATGACTTTCATATATCACAGCGTCCCTAAAGCACACTCGTATCGGGGTAATATTGCGAAGATTATGACGCGATCCGAACGTGAGAAGCTGAGTTTTGGTCGGGTTTACCTTCAAACCGTTATCCAGGAAGTAGTCGTATAGTTGGTTCAGACATGTCTCCATCTGATTTATCAGATTTGGGAGATCAGATTTGCGACCGGAGATGAGGACCTGGGTGTCGTCTGCGAACTGAGTGACGTGTGCTACCGGGACGTGCAAACTGAGGTCGTTCGAAAAGATGCAATAGAGGAGTGGACCTAGTGATGAGCCTTGAAAAACACCTATGTTGTTAGGAAGAAAGGAGGAGAGATGCCTGTTTCCGCGTTGATCTGAGATGCTAACAGCCTGCGTGTGACCTCCCAGATAAGCCTTAAACCAGTCAGTATCAATTCCATGGAGTTCTAGTTTAGTGAGCAGTTTGGTGTGATCTATTACGTCGAAGCATTTACTGAGGTCCAGAATGCAAAGGAGAGCTATTTCCGAACGGTCCATTGCTGCTAGTATTTTGTCCGAGACTGAAATCAGAGCGGTTTCCGTAGAGTGACGTGGTCTGAAGCCGTGCTGAGTTTGGGCCAGTAGGTGGTTTGCGTTCAGGTAGTGATAGAGTTGCTTCTGCACTACCCTCTCTGTGATTTTGGCGATAACCGGAACCAATGAGATGGGCCTAAAATTAGAGGGATCCGAAGGATCTCCTGATTTGTGAATGGGAGTTACTATTGACTGTTTCCAAGTGGAGGGGATATCAGCTGTAGTCAGGCATGTGTTTATAATGTCGAGCAGCACTTCTCCGATAAAAAAGAACAGAAATTTGATGACCTTAATACAGATCCCGTCGGGTCCGCAAGCACTTGTGCTCCTCATATCCATGACAATTTTGGTTAGCTGTTCGAGGGATATGGGTGATACTTTATAGGAGCTGGTAGAGACGCGCGATAGCCGGCAACTGGGAGGTGTGTGTTCAGACATGTTTGCCTGGCGTTTGACCTCTGCTGATACCTTAGGTCCGACACTAACAAAGTATTGATTTAGATGCTCAGGTAGGACCTGGGGTTGAACTCTATGAGAGCCTTTTTTGGTGTCGATAATGGGCTTAATAGCACGCCACGCAGCTGATGGGCCTTTCTGTGATATCTTTCTGCTAATATCGTCCCTACAGTCAGCTCTAATAGCTGAGCGAACTTGTCTGTTAAGTATTTTGTACGTGCTTCTATCTTGCAAATGGAGAGCTACATTTCGCCGGTGCATGAGCTGTTTGGTAGCTTCGCTGACATATGGTGCTGTTGGGTTCCTAAGTTTGATGTTTCTGAGGGGCAGGTGCTCGTCGAGAATAGGTGTCAGCAATTTCAGCAGGGTGTCCCATTTGTCCGTTACTGAGATGCGCCCAGTGACCTGTACCCAGTCGATCTCACCAAGGTCAAGAGTCAGTTCCGAGGTATCTACTCGTCCGTAAGAACGTGACTTTATTACGGTGTTAACTGAGGCAGGCCTGTTTACTTTAATGGAACATATGATAAATTTATGTGGGCTGTAGTGGCAGAAACTCACTCTGGTTCTGCCGACGGAAATGGGCGAGTTTGTTAGGATGACATCCAATAGAGAGCCTGTGGCGAATGTAGGGCGCTGCACTGTCATAGTAAGTGAATAGTTGCTGATGAATTCAAGCAGGTGTGTTTTGCTGGGGCTATTTGCCGTGTCGAGAAGGTTACAGTTTAGATCACCTGCGAGGTAGAAAGTGCCGGTAAAGTTCAGTGTCGCCAATTGTACCTGTCTTTCGAGCTCAGTGAAGTCATCATTTAAAGCAGGAAGAGTGTTGCGAGGTGGCCGATAGATTGCCGCTAGAATGAAATACTTTCCGCTCTTCACTTTGACTTTGGCCCAGAGTGATTCTAGTTTGGAGCTAGAGTTCGGAGGCGTATAAATTTTCAAGACGGTAATAGTTAGAGCTGACTTGGCGATAATCGCCACCCCACCGTAACCACTAGAGTCGGGCCGGTCCGCGCGTTTCACTTGGTAACCGGGGAAGTTAATGAGACGCGTGGGGGTGCTTGGGCGCAGCCAGGTCTCAGTCACCACAGCTAGGTCTAGAGAGTAAGTATGAAGGTCGTTGTGTAGTTCGAGTAGCTTGGGTTTTATGGATTGTGCATTGATGAGTCCCAGGTGGAGCTGTCCTTTGTGCTGTTGAGCGGTCACATGGCTTGTTCCGCCCCGCGATCCGCGCCTTCTGCCGCCCCTGGCGCCGCGCCTGCCCCGGCGTGTTGTCTTGGGCGTTGCGATAACGGTGACGCACCCCTCCGTCCGGTTGGCCAAGGGGTGGGCCAGCTGGTGACTGCCGGAGGCGGCGGCCGCGGCGGCGGTGATGACGTCACGGACGGGACGGCTGCGTGCCCGTGGCGAGCCCGGGTGACCGGGGGACGTGAAGGCGGTTAAGATTTGAACGAGGGCGATGGATAGCAGCAGCCTGATGATGTCCGTGTGCATGATGAAAACTGGTAGAGCTGTAGATAGACGATGAAGAATACTATTGCTGGAGGCACAGGAATTCCGAGCGGCACCAAGGCGTCAGTCCGTCAGCCTTCTCCGCTGCAGTGTCGGAAAGAAGACTAACCACGGGCAGTAGCTGATGATTTAAGCAAGGAAAGTCAATATAGAGAAAGGCGCTGTCACTTCTCCACTCACGCAGTTAAGAAAATACAATCGCTGTGCAATCACTGTCCGATCACTGCACAATTTCCGTCAGGAATAACCAGAAGAATTTTCCCTAAGTAGTTCAGCCACTCCGCCGATATCTCACTTCTTCTTCTTTTTTTCCTGGTACACTACACTTTTCCTGCTTCACTTCTCACTCACTCTCTCTGATTTCACACACTCTCTGAGTTTCACACACCCTATATACAAAGGCACCAAAGAGGGCGAGGGAAAGGCTGGACGAGCGACCGAGACGCGTCTGCTCGCGGCGCCGCGCTCAGGCCAACTGATTGGTTTTTTTTTTTGGGGTTGAATATTTTATTTTTTTTTTTTTTTTTTTTTTTTTTTTTTTTTTTTTTAAGAGGAAAGGAGAATTTATTTTGTGGTTGGTTTGTTGGGGTGGTTTTTTTTTTTTTTTTTTTTTATGTTTTGTTTTTTTTTTTTTTTTTGATGGTTTTTTTTTTTTTTTTTTTTTTTTTTTTTTAAAAAAAGAAAAAAAGTTTTGTTTTTTTTTTTTTTTTTTTTTTTTTTTTTTTTTTTTTTTTTTTTTTTTGGGGGCTTTATAAAAAATACCTTTTTTTTATCGTGGTTTTTTTATTTTTTGTTAGAGCAAGGGGGCGTTCAGAATTTGCCATGTATTCCCAAGCACATGGAATTAGATATGTGCAACAGATAATACCTAGGTAGGGATATAATATGAGCAGGTACAAACATATCTGCAGTTGACATGTTAACACGCAACATGCTGTGTGATCAATTCCCGAACATATCGGAAGTGGTGACTACATCTATTGAAATATACACTACTCGGGTGCAATGTCTCAGTTCTGAGTATGTACACCGCTTCAGGTGCAATGTCTCACTGCTGGGTATGTACACTGCTCTTTGTACAATGCCTCACTGCTGGGTATGCACACCCATGTGGCACTAAGAGCGTTGCGTTGGCTGTGGCTGTCGTCCGTCATGACGTCCTGTGGGCTGTCGTCCGCCATGACGTCCTGTGGGCTGTCGTCCGCCATGACGTCCTGTGGGCTGTCGTCCGCCATGACGTCCTGTGGGCTGTCGTCCGTCATAACGTCTTGTGGGCTGTCGTCCGTCCAGTGAGCTATCTTCCGTCATGCCGCCCTGTGTGCTGTCGTCAGTCATGACGCCTATGGGCTGTCGTCCGTCATGACGCCCTGTGGGCTGTCGTCCGTCATGACGCCCTGTGGGCGTTATGTCCACCATGACGTCCTGTGGGCTGTCGTCCGCCATGACGTCCTGTGGGCTGTCGTCCGTCCAGTGGGCTGTCTTCTGTCATGCCGCCCTGTGTGCTGTCGTCAGTCATGACGCCCATGGGCTGTCGTCCGTCATGACGCCCTGTGGGCTGTCTTCCGTCATGACGCACCGTGGGCTGTCGTCAGTCATGACGCCTTGTGGGCTGTCGTCAGTCATGACGCCCTGTGGGCTGTCGTCAGTCATGACGCCATGTGGGCTGTCGTCAGTCATGACGCACCGTGGGCTGTCGTCAGTCATGACGCCTTGTGGGCTGTCGTCAGTCATGACGCCCTGTGGGCTGTCGTCAGTCATGACGCCTTGTGGGCTGTCGTCAGTCATGACGCCCTGTGGGCTGTCGTCAGTCATGACGCCAAGTGGGCTGTCGTCAGTCATGACGCACCGTGGGCTGTCATCCGTGATGACGCCCTGTGGGCCGAGACTGTGCACCAAGGCCGGTCAATACTTGGCCGTCTCATTAGTTCCTTCCGTGTTCCTTTAGCTGTCACCGAATTGCGTCGGCTGGTCGCCGGCTTTTTCCACCTCTGATACAGCCGGACCAGTGTGGGAACGCGTACGGCCCGTCACCGGACGGATCCCCATCGCACCACTTGGGCGGCCAGTAGCTGTTGTCAGACGACTGGGCCATCGCAAAGCTGCCGTCTGCCATCCTGCGAGCGCCCACCCAGAATCCGTCGCCAGTGCTTTCAGCTATTTGTTCCAGATCGGCGAATTGAGTTGCGTTGACGAAAGTCGCAATGGCGGCGGCGCGGCCGTACGTGTCCCTACAGACGACGTCCTGTTCTTCTGTTCTGCCCAGGACATTGTTACTGTCGCTGTTGTGTAATAGCAAACGTTATCGACGCGTTCAGAACCAGCAGTAGGACATACACTGGCTGCTACGGTAGTGGAAAGAGCAATGGTCGTGGTGGTTGTGGTACTGGTGGCACTGGCAGTAGTGGTAGCAGCGGTGGTAATGTTGGTAGCAGGCGAAGTTGTAGTGGTGGCAGGAGCAGTTGTCCTTTCTGTTGTCGACTCGACATAGATGAGCGTATCCACGGCCGCCGTCAGCTGACTACTGTTCGGTATGCTCCTGATGAGGGTGCACGATCGTGCTGTTGTCTGCATCGTCATGCAGCGGTCGTCCGTTGGACAGCGCACCGCGCATTGGCATGGGCTGCCGTTTGTGGTGGCACTCAGCACTCAGCACCGAGCCTGGGTATTGATTGTTCAGTGCTGCCACCGTGTAGGCCTTTTGCACAGCTGTGGTTCCGGAAGCTGCCACCAGAAGTAGAACCAATGCAGAAAACGTCACCAGATCGCCAGTAAATCGATCTGAAAAGAAAGTTAGGCATCTCCGGGCGGCATAAGGTTTAGCTAGTGCTGCAGTCAGCTATTGCTGCAGGGGAGGGAAGCATGGTGGTGGTGAGTTGGGCCTACAGGAGAACTTTATATCTATATATAAAAACCTGGAATGTGGGAATGTGGTTCAAGGGCAACGCCCACTACGAGTTGAATCATGGAATGTTTGATTTAAATGTTGAATACGGGAGCATGTGGCTACAAACAATAGATGAGGACTGTGTTGTCACCACGATGATAATTTCTGCCGACTTATGAACACCCCATGGCAATTTTTTCGGATTGTGGAGTTCTTTGATACATCGTTGCTTTTTTGCATCCATGCAAACTGAGAATCTTCTCCAGGTATCAGATGGAGTAATATGACTCTGATTCGTACAATGCAACGTCAGCATTTCTGAAATGGAACCGCTTCGTGTTCCTTTGGCACTGGCGTATCCAGTGGCCAGTAATGCACGGAATTGCCCCCAACAGTTTGCCTCTAGCATCAGTGTTGGCATGACTGAGGACGTGTCCCATAAATATCGTAAACTTTAACATTACGCCAATGGCGTTCCATCACAAAATTGACCTAAAATTCCTCCCGTCGCCCACCTCTACGTCCGATGTACCTCTGGGTAGCAGTTTTACGTTATGAGTGGCAAAATAAATCGGCCCATCTACGTCCGATGGCTCCTCTTGTTAGTAGTTTTACGTTATTCTTTTTTTTTCCTAAAGCAAGTCGGCTCATCTACATCCGACGGCACCGCTAAATAACCATGTATTTCTAATTGGAAGGTAAATCGGCTCACGCACTTCCGACGTCATTCGGGGATGACTAATTACGTGCTTCCTACGAGTGTTTCGCGGGCATGCATTGGGTTTAAAGTGAGTGTTGGTGGTGTGGTGTCTATAGTGCTCCTGCTTGTTTTGTGGCATACGGATATTCAAATAGCAAATGTCCTTTTTTGGCAGAATGCCTTAAGTTGTCTTTGAGAGTTAAAGCTACTACAGTCTAGCATGCTGTGGCCTATGGTTAATGTGGTGTTGCAGGTGTCGCAGTGCGGTGTTGTATATTGGTGACCCTCTACACTGAAAAAGCACTTTAACACCCCGAACGGGGTTACGACAAACGGGCCCAAAATGAATACCATGAGGGGTGTTTGGAGCCAAAATTTGGTGTCAAATTCAATCTCTACTACCCCCGGTTGGGGTGCACGGAATTGCGACACCCTTGTAGGGTGTAAGCAGTCCTCATCCTGGGGTCGGTTATGACGACTAACACCCTATAACAAATCAAGCCACTCCCGTTAGGAGTGTTAGTGACACCCCTTCTGAAACCTATGACACCCGTCACGGGTTTAGCAATTCACAATAGCATCACCACGGGGTGTCGCTTCTCAAATGCAACACTGGCTCAGGGTTCCATTGACACCTGATTTGTCAGTCTTTACACCACGGAAGGGTGCTGATCTCGATAATCAACTCCATACTGGGGTGTTACACCCGATTTTCATTTGCCACGCCCGCTTTGGTCGTAGACTATAGTTGCACCTGCATATAGGTATAGGTACCTTTATAGGTGCCTGGTAATGTATATATATACGCACACACATGATTCGCCACTCCTGTGGTATGTTACTTATTCATGACACCAAGGAAGGGTGTCATGGGCACCGATTTTGTCACCATCTAACATACGTTTTGGATGCACTTATCGGGCTCTCTTTTTCATGTGCAATTCCAGCATAAATGGTTGTTTTCAAATGGATGCCCCAAAACGCACGGGGTATCAGATGTCATGTCGAGAACATCAGCAATGCATTTTGATATATCCATATATACATATATACATGTATATATGTATATATATATATATATATATATATATATATATATATATATATATATATATATATATATATGTGCATATATATATATATATATATATATATATATATAGATATATATATATATATATATATATATATATATATATATATATATATATATATATATATATGTATACATATGTGAACTTCTTCATCGGATCATTTATCACACAAGCAACACTGTGATACTACACGGACAGACTGACCTTCCGGTCCGCCGACCGACCTTGATGGCTGACCTTCCGGTCCGCCGACCAACCTTGATGACTGACCTTCCGGTCCGCCGACCGACCTTGATGACTGACCTTCCGGTCCGCCGACCGACCTTGATGACTGACCTTCCGGTCCGCCGACCGACCTTGATGACTGACCTTCCGGTTCGCCGACCGACCTTGATGACTGACCTTCCGGTCCGCCGACCGACCTTGAAGACTGACCTTCCGGTCCGCCGGCTCCGCACGGGCTGAAAAACAGCGATGAAAATAAATCAACCGCACAAACCTCACCCTCTTCAACACGTTTTACTTGTCCGTCGTCGTCAAGAACCTCTCCACACGACTTGCACTCTTTCCACTTTTAAACCCGCACATGGCGTACATCAGCTGACCGATGTTCCGATGTCGGCCAGTAAAGTTCGGGTCATGCACTGCATGACCCGCCGCCCAACGTAAGCTGTCCAAGATCATGCCTTCCTCTTCCACCCAAATCTCCACCACGCCGACGCTGAGACCGCCATGGTGGATTCTTCCAATACTACAGTCGCAGTCCTTATTAACAGAAGTCGTCCCACTCTTCGCCCATTGCAGGGGCGACATGTTGGATAGTCTCCTCTGCGAAGCATAAAGAAATATGGAGAGAGTAGTTGACCGGTTTCTGACTGCACGTAGAGGATTGTGCAGAACTCATTTCAGTGAGCGCAGTCGGAACGAAATTCGGGCGTAACGAAGTAGGATAGCAATCCTCTCAGAACACCTACGCGGGAAAACACTGGAAAATTTGACTGCCACTAATGGACTTTCTGACGTGCTAAAGAAATGAGAACCCAGAAACTTAGTATTATTGCCCACAATCATCGAGCCTTGAAGGAGAATCGATCTCAGTTCAAGACTTGATTAACAATTACTCTTCATGAATTGAAGAAAACATATTCGACCAACAGAGCTTATGGATCGTGAAAAGCAATGTGTTGTATTATATATACGCCTCATAACCTTGCAATAATAATACAGACTAATAAATGTATTGTAATACTAGATGCACACCAACCCCGCAATGTTTGTGTGCTCAAAATAATAAAAGTACTTAAATGTACTCATTCCAGACAGTTGCTCCCTCAAAGCGGGTTTGAATGGATTTAGCACAAAATTAGCTCATCTACCCTAACCTGACCTGACCTGACCTGACTTGATCGAACATATACCTGCCTAACCTATTCTAACTTAATCTGACCTGGTATACTTGACCTGATCTAGCCTGGTTTGATCTGACCTATCCTACTTTTTCCTAACTGAATTTCCATAGGAGCAATAACACTTATGTATGTTCATGTATGCAGCATACTTTTTCTTCACATATCAAATCATTCTCACTGCAGTCTGGCTGGCGTGGTAGCATGTGTGCCTTTGTGTACCTTTCAACCAAGGAAGATGACTCAGAAGCAAACCCGGCGATCAATCGATGCATTTGGAGCCGCATGAGGCGGCCGAAGATGATATTTGGTAGTGGCTCGGGGCAGCCTTAATTGTGGGAATATTATTTTCGATACGTAAAATCTCAAGATATTGTTGCATCACAATGATTGGCGCTACTCGTGCGTACCGCTTTCCAGCAGAATATTGTATCTGAAAGCAGCGGAGAAGCGCCGACGGTCAATGGGGGAAAATGTAGCAGATACATGAACCCGAGCGTCCCAAGTATTTGTATCCCGCACGGAATATATAGACTACTCATTTAATCGCGTGCTAAGCCCAAGGTTTCAATTGATATGATCAAACAGAATTGTCGGACAGACGGATTGCGTACAGACAGACAGTTTTTGAATCGGAGATACAGGAAGCTAATGTAATTATGTTTTGTAGAAATGCTCTAAAATGTTTTCGGTCTCTGCCTATATCTTGCTTTCCTGATGAAGACAATATAGTCGCAGCGTCGGGACATATCTTTGAAGTTCAAACGGAAAGTTTTTTTCCTCACCCATTTAATTTATAATTTCGCGTACATCATTCCACTAATTTCACCTATATAGCAAACTGTTGCACGCCGTATGATGTTACGCCGTATGATGTTTAGCAGTTCTTCAGTTCTACATTTATTTCGTGAATTAGAGGCTGTTGATCAGAGTGGAAAGGCAAGTCAACGAAGAAGTTACAAGTTAAGAACTTACACATTATTTCATTGGCGGCTCTGGCTAAGATCCCTATCCCGCACATTGAAGACGGTTTATTAACTCCATCGCGTACTAAACCGAAGATGTTAATCGGTGCGGTACAGCGGAGGCTATGAAACGTCCTGTGACGCTTAATATATAATAAAACTCTGGTATGTAGAACGGCGTGAGGCTACTTTGCAACGCCTCCGACTTTCTCCACTCTTCAGAAATCTTCAGAAATCGACAACTCTGTTTCTAAGACGTGGGCCTGGCCACGGCTGGGATGTGGGAGACGTGTTCACTCGCCCCCTAATTTAGTTAATTTTAGCATTCCGCCTATGGCGTCGTATGGACACAACCGATCAAACTCCTCCGCTACGACTATTAAGAAATCCATGTCGTCGTCACTGCAGGTATACTTACTACCGCAATCCGTTGAGTTTTACGTATAACAATGCATGCTGGCAAGACAAACCAATGTTCGCCTTGTTCTTTGAAGAATTGGGAAGGCCCAAACTCAAGTATCCTTCGGGTACTTGAGTACTAAGAGCTTCGGATACTTGATATACTAAGAGCTTCGGAGCTCGAAGCTTCGGCTTCGCTCGCCCATGTGCTCAGGCGAACCTTCGGCGAAGCTTTGGCAAGCGAAGCTCCGGCTCTGCCTCGATAATCTTGGTAGGTGGAGGAGCTTCATAAACGGTCTCCGATTTTCTACCACCAAAACAAAATGCTAACATTTCTGTCGCTGAAAATGCACATATAGAGACAATATTTTATGCAAGTACCGACTCGGAATGCCAAACTGCTCCGAGGCAAAGTTTCTTGGTGTTCTATTTGACAATCGACTGACATTTTCACCACTTATATTGGGAATCTCCGCACTTCCCGCAGAATATGCCTCTTAGTCGAAGTGAATTAGCCCCCACAGGATATCCATCGAAAGAGTTTGACTCTGAAATACGCACTTCGTATCTCGTAATTCTCCCACCAACCATCGTATAGCGCAATATTGAACACACACCTGGCGGAGCATTTCCTGTCTGGCCGCCGACCCTCAGTCAGACCAGTCTGTATGCGCGTGTCTCAGTTGGTGAGGGACATGCGACTACCAGCCGATCAAGTGGCTCATGTTGAAGCGCCCACAGTCGAGCCGTGACAGATGCCATCCGTCGTTTTCAACCTCTCATTCATGACACATCGAAAATCCGAAACCACTCCTGCGGAATTTCGCGGCCTACGTCAGATCGCCAAATACTCCGATTGCTCTATTTTCTGCACCGACGGGTCAACTATCCAATATGATATGTCTTGTATTTACCGCAAAGCTATTCGCAATATGGAAGACGCTGTGTTTCTTGTCCATATTGCTGCGTGCAAATGCATTCATCCCCCCCTCACCTGCCGGTCAGATCCTTAAACCCCCGTCTAGTGGAAGGGAGGGGGGAGCATTATAACCCCCCCCCCCATCTAATCTCCAAGCCATGCGTCGCACGAAAACAAAAGAGGTGTCATCGGAAAGCGCTCCACGAGTATGGCCAGAAACCACCCACATAATTGTATTCCTTCAAAACGTGACGTCATTAGGGGGTTTATGTGGTCACGAATGACGTCACGTTTTGGGCTCTGGGCAGCTCATTTTGGAGAATAATTGAACTTGTTTGGAATCACTAAAGGAAGGAGAAATGGACCATGGTCCCAAAGTAATTCGGGACCAAAAGTGCAATTTGTTTCTTAAAATTGCTATTTTTTATATTTTTTTTTTATTATAATGGGTAGATCTGGATAGAACCAAAGGTATAATCTGTCGTCGCCGTAGTGCTCTGACGGACTACGGAGTACACGGACGCCAACCGAGCTGTACGATCGGCGATCAGGCCGATGTTGAGCTGAGATGGACATTAGGCCGAACCACGACGATATTGAGGACGCGCGGATGTCAATGTGGCGCCATATTTTCAAATCCGGCGATCGCTGTAGCCATTCCAATTTCCGTTCTATTTCCATCGGCCCAAGTCATTGCCAAAATTGTAGAGCGTGCTATCCACCGGCAGCTCTACAATAGTCTGAAAACCATCTCCTCTCTCCAACTCAGCACGGTTCCTTTTCTCGTCGACGGAAACCGCCCTGGCCGATACATCTGACCAGATCCTATCCGCATGTGATCCTGGAGAGGTGTCCCTTCTCTGCCTGATGGATTTGAGCAAATGTTTTAATGTTATAGACCACTCGAAACTCCTGTCAAAACTTAGTCTCCACAACATCGACACATCCTGATCTTCGGCTTACCTTCAGAACAACACCCAACGTGTCAGCCTCAGGACAGTCTGGGTGCCGCCGAAAAATATTCCTCGTTGCCCAACAATATCAGCGTTTTTTTTTTGCAAGGATCATCTCTCGGATCTCTCCTCTACTGCGTCCTCGCCAACTTCTGCATGTCCGCTGAAACGCAGTGGCAATCCAACACGTCGATGACACCCACATTTTGGTCAGTGGTAATACATCTGAAATTCATAACGTCATCGCTTACATGGGGACAGCTTTGGCCTCCCTCGACATGTGATTTCTAGCAAGTGGACTCAAAATGAGCGCTGCTAAGACTCAGGTGATTATATTGGGCAGCCCACAAAATCTGCATTCCTTCCTGGATACCACGGTGAAATTTCCCAATCTCGATCTACCCACCATTTCGGAATGCAAAAAATTCGGACTAATTTTCGATCTCTCGCTCAACTGGGAGTCATACGTTTCAGAAGTGACTCGACATTTTTTCGGGAGTTCTGGGTGGTCTATCGCACCTGGGGTGGGGGGGGGGGCACCTTTCACCTACTGCCATCTCCTCGCTGGTCAATGCCCTGGTCTTCTTTCAGATCTGCTCCTGTACTTTTGCGCACGGTAACGGAACCAAAAAGAACCTACCTCGCATTAAACAATTATGCCTTCTCGGCAAAAGTTACTTTCGGCCTTTAAAAGTTTGACCATGTTTCCGATCTGCTGAGGAGACTGTGATGGCTCAGTGCGGTGAGCATAGCCAGATACCACACCCTGCTTCTCACGCACAAGGTGCGCAGTCATGATGGTGAGTCTCCGCCACCACCGTGACGGAGACGCGCGACCGAAACACCCGTCACCACCATCACCTGTGTGTCTCCCGGTCCGGCACTGAAATGGGGAAGAGGCGATTTGACTGCAGAGTCCCGCTGCTGTACACCTCATTGCCATCCGAGGTGCTCTGGCCTCCAGTGCCGATTTTCTGTCGCCACCTACGGCGGCACCTGTCTGACGCGCCGCCCGAGCAGGACTGATCTACGGCTCGCCCTGATGTATTTTATTATCACGTGTGACCACCTGTGTAGCCTACCGTAATTTTGACTTTTCCTGCCCCGCTGTTTTTAATAGCCACAAGTTCATTGTGGATTACCTCATTACAAGTCTGCATCTGTATCTGTATCAGAAATCGAGTGAATATGGGTGAAACATTTCTGAAATATTGGATGTGGTATACAATAATTTTCTGCTATACGTTTTTTTTCAACCATGCCTTGGATTCAGTAGTTTTCCTAAATGCATGCATGTTAGCAGCTTAGTTTACGCTTCGTCCGTTCCATGTCGCTAGTGTCGCTGGCTAGTCAAATGTCCCAACCTGCCAAGTAACGAAGCCGTGTTTAGGGTACTACCAGTCCGCAGTTCGGAGAAATAAAAGAGAAGCTGCACGATGCAGACTCCGTATCGGCCATATATATATACATATATATATATATATATATATATATATATATATATATATATATATATATATATATATATATATATATATATACAAACACACAGCCATTCTCTTATCGATAGAGATCGAGACATAGGCACAGCTGGGTCCGTAGTGACTGTGGAACATCACTGATTTCCTGCACACATCTTAATTCCACCCGACAGCAATATTATAAGCCATCTAGTATTGTCGATATCTTGAACGAGGCGAATCCATAAACGTGGACATCGCAGATATCTTAAGAATGTCTTTGCGTCAAACAGTGTAATTGTTTAGTTGAAGCGGAACACCGGGAGCCAGTTTCGTATCCTGTATGTGTAAAGGGACGGTGTGTGGGAACTGGAAATATGGTGGAGGTCATTAAGGCTGGATTTGACTCCCCTACAGCTCCACTGTAAAACTATCATGTTGGTAAGTTAATACAATGCAGCATGTGTGGTCGAAATTTTTAATTAGGAAAAAATGACTAGAGCTTATCACAAACCAAGCGATAGCACGTCCAGTTGTCCCAGCGAGGGCTGGGATGCTCTTGCAGTTTGAAAGGGCCCCTGAGGGAAAAACAGGTCTCCTATGGGCTGAAGAGACCTAAGAGACCTAGTGAGGGCCGATCTCACAGTTAAAATTCGCTGATATGAGAGCTAGTCAGGGCTATTGAGAACTGTGATTGGCGCCAAAAAGCGGGAGATAGCCATGAGGGATGAAAATCACCTCAGAGTCTCTGAGAGAACTGGACTGGGATTCTCCTGATCTTCATCATGCTCTCACCTTGGCTGACCTGCGGGTCGTGGAAACGGGAGCGTTGATCCTCGCAGAGGAGGACCGCGCGGGGGCAGGCAACAATGCAACTAATTCAGGAAATGATGTAATGCAACAGATGTATGAATATTCACACCTTATATTATGTTATTAAAAGACTATAAAGCAGATACTATGCTAGCCAGTATCAAAATGCATTCATACTAGAGATTCACTGTGATTATTTGACTGTTAACATATTTAACATCGATTTCATTTATATTGCCTACCGTATAAAATTATAAAGGCTCAAAGCAGTAACGTAGCACAATCAATGTAAGACATGCAATTCGCAAGCGCAAGTTCCTTGCCTTGATATTACATGGCGATATATTATACATGGACCAGGTCCTAGTTGCCGTACACACTTTCATGTATTTTGATTACTGAAGCATACCAATTACCGCCAGATACATCATTGTGTGACTGTAGTATGAGATCGAACGTAAAAGTTTCCACAATTCAATGGATTTTCACAGTTGGGCACAACACACAGATATCCAACCGTTTCAGTGAGATATCTGGGTATTCTCAGTGCTGGTATCCAACATAGCAAAATACTTATTTCCATCATAAATTATGGTAGCATAGACACAATAATGAAGTCCACACTCTGTTATATCAACTTCAAGTGCGAGAACGTCTCTCGAATCTCAGAATCCTCCGAGAGGATTAGGCGCACGTGCTGCCACATGACAAGGTCACATGAGGAGTGATATGAAGAGTGATGTGACCAGTGACGAGTGATGTTTGTCATGTGACCTGAGAAGGCACATGATGAACCTGGCAGCTGACCCGAGTGGATCTTCAGTTGGGTAACTACGTAGTGGCATTGACAGTACGTTAAACATTGAATTCAAATTAAGTCGTTCAACAGAAATGGTTCGGTCAGATGGTGGATTCGTGGTATATGTAACCATCTCTGCTTAGCAAAGACCCTGATCCCAGAATCTATTCAATGAAGACATTTGGAGTAAAAGTACTAAAACACCGAATTGCAACGGAGACTGCTATCGAGGCTTTTCATCGTCCAGTGATGTGGTACGTCCAGGCTGAGATTTAAGAACCCCGAAGATAATGGGATGAATTTAGGCAAATTGCAGGGTGTATATTTCTGAGCACTACTTGTGGTGCAAGCAGTTAAATGGGCATATGAAAGTCGATTTTGTGCGATGTACTCAATAAACGTCAATGTTAAGCTATAAAATAAATAGGGCATGCGCAGTGGCGTACCGAAGGGGGCATTGAAGCAGTCCCCCCTGAGAGGTTATCGTCCCCCAACAATCGCGCCAGGTTCGGAAAAATAGCGCCAGGCTCCCTAAAAAAACTTGCTGGTGTCCCCAGCAATCGTTCTGAGGCAAAAAAATCATACCTGGGCCCCAAAGTCCCCAAAAAGCAGGGGACCCCGAAAATCGCGCTAGGGGCCCACAAAATCCCATCACAATGCCCCTGAAAATCGCATTGAATCATTGGGCTTCAAAAATCCTTCCGGGACCCTAAAATGACGCCGAGGGTTTCAAGATGTGGGACGGGGCCCATGAAAATACCGATGGGGCCCCAAAACGTCCCCCCGGGACCCAGATAAGTCGCACCAGGGCCCCAGAAAATCACATAGAGGCCGTAAAATGCCTGGTCGGGCCCCTGGAAATCACGCTGGGAGCCAAAAAGTCTTGCCGGGCCCTCGGAAAATGACGCTGGGCCCCAAAAAGACTGACCGGGCCCTCAAAATCACGCTGGGTCCCAAAAGGTTGGGCCGGGGCCCCTGATAATCGCCCGAAGAATTATTCGGGCTGATAAAAGCCCGAAGAATCTGACCGGGGCCCACAAATATCGAGCAGGAGGATTACAAATCCGAGCCAGGAAAATCGCCCCTTAGCCACCAGATGCCTTACCAAATCGCATACGGCACCGAAAAACGTACCGGAGCTTTAAAAAATAGCGGTGGGACAGAATCAAAAATGTCCCCGGGGCCCGAAACATCAGGGCGTGGCTTGAACTTTACATCATTCAGAAGAAGTCACCAAAAAATGCATTGTGCCTAGAAAACTGTGTCGGATCCCCTGGAACCACGCGCCTTGGCCCGAAAAGTCGCGACTGGACCTCGAGAAATTATATCGGAGCCCCCAATATCGTGCTGCGGTCCCACAAATGTGAGCGAGGAACCCTAAATAAACACAGCGGGAACCTAAGAGCAAAACTGGAGGATGAACATGTACCGGGCCCTCCAAAGTGTACCGAGTCTGGCAAGATGCGGTAGGGCCTCAAAACATGCGTTGCACCTCTAAATGAACACACCGGCAGTTAAAAAGGCAGAACACAACGGGGCTCAAAGCACACCGGGGCCTCGAGACCACACAGGGGTCTGCAAAAAAATAGGCTGACGACGTGATAGGTTTTGTGAGTGGAATTGTTGCAGACGCTGCTTGTAAAAGTGTGTTGGTAATTAAATGAATGTTTTGTACTGGAGAAATGTCCGGGTTGTGTTGGAAAGGTGTAACTTCCTCAAGAAGTTATAGTTAAGTTGGTATCGGCAGTTGTTGAAATGGTCGGTACTAATTGAATGGGGTAGTGATCGCAATCATGAATGTCTGTGTCTATTGTCCAATCAAATTCGTTGGCCAGGGCTGAAGAACAAATTGTTCAATCAATGGCAGTTTCTGTATTGTGACCGAGATGGAAAAATGCTGGCTCACCGGTGTTAAGTAATACTAAATTGTGTCTGTCTAAGATGTGTTCAACTATGCGCCCGCGAGTGTCTGGAAGTGTGCTTGTTCTATCTCACGCTGGGCTATGGGCGTTAAAATCACCAAGTAAAATGAAAGGGTTTTTGAATTGCGCTATGACGTTTTCTAATTCTGTCAAAATGTTTTTGTTGTCTGTAGATGGTGGAATATATAATGAACATACATCTATATTCCTACCATGAAAACGCAAAGTACAAGCTACTGCTTGCAAAGGTGAATTGAGTGCAATTTGTGTATGTGTGTAATCATTGTTTATGCAAAGTGCTGTACCGCCACTGCGGTGTGTTTCACGGACCTCGTCGTGACGGTAGAGCGAGTAATTAAAGATGTTGAAATTATATTGATCGGTGGGTAAGAACCAGGTTTCCTGAAGTACGATGAGAATGTGATTGAGTAAACTAAAGAATGCTTTCATTTCTGCGAATTTCAATAGTAAGCTCCGGCAATTCCACTGTAAAAAAACCGACATAGGAAAGTTAAAATTAGTGTTTCTTCACGATTGCAGTTCCGTCTGGCATGTGGGTTGGGTGCGGGCGGTCGAGGTTGACCCGCCCGATCCGTCCGGCCGACCAGTAACCTTGGAAAGGTCACGGCGGCCGGCCACTGCCGCGAGGGATGCCCGCCGGCTGGGTTGAGTCGGTCGGGTCACGCGGGCGCCGGCCGGCGTTGGACGCGCCGGGCTTGGTCGGCGTCCCACCGAAGTGGAACTCATTTCCCCTGCAGCCGAATGGCTGCGGGGTCTGGTATTCCTTGTGACTTGAGTCTGTGGAGCCGGAGTGGTCTGTGTGTTGGGAGCCAGGGTGGTTTGTGTCGGTGTGGTCAGTGGTGAGGTTTTTTAGTGCAGCTAAACCGGGAATTATGTCAGTTTGAATCGAGGTAGAAGTAGTGTTGACGCAACGTGTAGGGGCAGCAACGGTGGCCGCCTGGGCATAAGTTTGTGTTAACGGGGAGATGGCTTCGACAGACCGTCGGGCCTGGGGGTATGACACCCCGGTCGTGGCCTTGACAGCGCAGACCTCCTTCTCCTTGCGCCAAACTGGGCAGAGGGGTGATGTGGTCAGGTGATCGGATGTGTTGCCGTTGAGGCAGTGGGCAGGTTTGGAGCAGGTGGATTCGGGATGAGGTGGTTCGCCGCACTTGGGCAGCGGGCTGGTTGGCGGCATGTTTTACTGCCATGGCCCAAGTGCTGACAGTTAAAACAGCGGAGAGGATTGTGAACGAAGACGCGGACTTGGTAGCGAAGGTATCCGGCGAGGAGGGATTTCGGAAGAGTGGTAGAATTAAAGGTAAGGACAAGGAGGCTCGTGTCTCGTTTCTGGCCGTCTTTAAAGGAAGTGATGCGGCGGACGTGGGTCACCCCTCCGGCCTGAGCTCCGCCTGAATATCTTCCTCAGACATGAAGCGGAGCTCCGGCGCGAAGACGGTGCCCTTGGTGGTGTTGCGGTTGGAGTGGAGTGAAATGGTCACGGATTTACCACAAAATGTGGTGGTACGGAGGAGGGCTTTGGTCTGGGCTCGGGTTTGGGTTTTGATGACGAGGGTTTCGTTGGCTGGGGCTTCAATGTCAGGATTGGCTGAGGAGCAAATGGCGAGGAGTTGCTTGGTTGGCCAGAAAACGTTGACACAACAAAAGGAAACTGATCCCTCGACAGGCTTAACGACTACGTACGAGCCAGCACTGTCGAGGTAAGGTTCGATGGATTGGATTGGCTCAGGTTAGGAGGGCGTGGTCTGGTTCGAGTGTGGGCCAGCAGCGTGGATAGTGATTGGGATTTCTGTGATGTGTGGTAATTGTAATGATTGTTTTGCGAAATGATCTGCTTCCTCGTTTCCTGGGATGCCACAGTGACTGGGCACCCACAGGAATCGGAGCTTCATGCCCATCAGATGAAGTGTTTCAAGTGTGTCATAAATGGAAATATGGTAATGGTGTGAAAAGGAAAGTGAAGAAAGAGATTGAAGAACAGATTTTGAGTCGGAACAAATGACGACATGGCACATGGGGTGACAAATTGAACGGTTGCGGACATAGCGATGGGCAGTGAGAATGGCGTGCAATTCGTCGATGAAGATGGATGTCCCGTTTGGGAAGCATTGTTTTTTGTGTGTACCTGCAACAATGGCGTTTCCTGTGTAATTTTCGTCTTTAGATCCGTCGGTGAAAACAAAAGGAACATGGCGATACCGAGAGCGAAACTGGTGGAATTTTTGTTTGACGTATTCTGGACAAAGCTGTGATTTTGGAGTGGTGGTGAGATAAAAAAATATTTCGTTCGGTCATCTGCCACGGTGGTGTAGTCGGTGGAGGAAGAGCAGTAGTATGTGGAATATTGTATTGGAGTTGTGTAGGAAATGTTTTGACGCGTGAAGCTATAGTAAGGCCGGTTCGTTTTTCGGCGGGACCTAAATAGTCGTGGTGTAGATTTGGGAGAATTTGTAAAGCTGTGTGTGTAGGGTGGTGTTCTCTAAATTGAATTTTTGCGGCATACCTAAGTGTTTATTCCATTCTTCGGAGAGCTAGTGGTGGAATTCCTGATTCGGTTTGTAAAGAAGTGATGGGAGATGTGGTCACTGCACCCAGTGCTATGCGAATGAATTTATTTTGCAAGGTGTCCAGCATTTTCTAGGCCTATATACTGCCACCTGCGTAAACTACCGAACCATATTCCATAATTGGAAGAACCAAGGATTTGTACCGTTGTAAAAGCGTGTGACGATCGGATCCGAATGATGAAGACGTAATGCAGCGAAATAAATTGAGTCGGTGAAAACATTTGGTCTGCATGGAAGGCCTACGATCGAAAATAATACCAAGAAATTTAAACGAATTTACAAAAGGTATGTCAATGTTTCCGAGGTGAAGTGGTGTTTCTGGATTTGGGCACGGAGACGATTTGCTGAATATCATTGTGGCAGATTTTGAAGCCGAAAATGTGAAACCGTATTTGATGGACAATTGGTGTACCCGGTCAAGTGCGTTTTGGAGTCTAAATAAGCAATTGTTGTCATTTTTACCTGTGCACCAAATTGCGCTGTCATGTGCAAAAAGAGAGTATGATATCTGAGGTCGCATGTCGGTGAAAATATCGTTAATGATGATATTAAATGAAACTGGTGATAAACAGCTTCCCTGTGGTAATCCGTTTTCCATGAAATGTAACTCTGAAATCGCTGACCGGCACCGGAGATGGAAATGACGGGAACCAGACAAAAAACTTATCAAATAATGAGCTAAATTCCCTTTGACGCCGATGTGAAGAAGTTTGGAAATTAATGCGGGTTTGTATACCATATCATATGCTTTGCTAATGTCTAAAAATACTGCGATGGTGTGTTCATGTTTTTTTATAACCAAGGCGGATGTCGGTTTCTAATCGAATGAGATGATCTATTGTGCTGTGTCCACGACGAAAGCCGCATTGAATTGGAGATAAAAGATAATTTGTTTCTAGGTACCAGGTAAGTCTTTTTATAATTATACGTTCTAATAGTTTTCCTAGACAACTGGTGAGAGCGATGGGTCGAAAATTGTTGGGGTCGCTGTGATTTTTGCCGGGTTTTGGTATAGGAATGGTGAGGGCTTTCTTCCAGGATTCGGGGAAAATATGACCTGACCATAATGAATTAACTGACCGCAAGATGCAATGTTTCGTGTCGTCGGATAAATGTCTAAAAAAAGTCTTAAAAAGTTTAAGGTCTAAAAACAAGTCTTAAAAAAGTCTGTTGTCTAATAAATGTTTTTCCAGTTCATGAATTTGAAAAGGAGCATTGTATGTTTCAGTGTTGTCAGAATCGAATCGTGTTAAATCGGTGTGAAAAGCGTGTTGTGCATTTTGTAAGAATTCCGGTCTGTAGTTGTTACCAGAGCTATTGTGGGCCATGGTGTCCGCTATTGTATTTACTATTGTTTGTGGGTCTATAATGGTGATATTCTGGATTTTGAGGGCCGGGAGTGCTTTAAGTGGGATACGTCCAGACAATCGGCGGATTAATTGCCAGATTTGGCTTAATGGAGTTTGAAAGGTGAGTTGTTGCAAATATGATGACCATGAACGCCGCACCGCGACCATGACCTAGCATCGCGAATGATGCGGCGGGTTCGGGCGCGTTCACCGTTTGGGTGAAGTAAATTGTGTGAATCGGGATGTCTGATATATTTTCGAAATGCTCTTTTTCTAATTGCGATGGCCTGTGCTACTTCCGGACACCACCATGGAACTGGAATTCTTTTTGTAAAAGGTTTTGTAAGTGGAATTGTAGTAGATGCTGCTTGAAAAAGTGTATTTGTAATTAAGTTGATGTTTTCGACGGGAGAAATGTTGGAGTTGTATTGAATTTGTGAAAGTTCCTGAAATGTTGTCCAATCAGCCTTCGAAATTTTCCAGCGTGGGATAAAACTGGGTGTGGTATCGGTAGCAGTTGAAAAAGTGGGTATCAATTTTATGGGGTAGTGATCACTGTCATGAATGTCTGTGTCTATGGTCCAATCGAAATCGTTGGCCAGATTTGGAGAGCAAATTGTCAAATATATTGCAGCTTCTGTGTTGTGTCCGAGGTGGAAAAATGTTGGCTCTCCAGTGTTAAGTATTACTAAATTGTGTCGGTCTAAAATGTGTTGAATAATGCGTCCGCGAGTATCTGGGTGTGTACATTTATTATCCCACGCCGGGCTATGAGCGTTGAAATCGCCAAGTAAGATGAACGGGTTTTTGAAATTTGTGATGAGGTTTTCTAATTGTGTCGAAATGTTTGTGTTTGCAGACGGTGGAATGTATAGTGAGCATACATCTATATTTCGACCATGTAAACGTAATGTACAAGCTACAGCTTGTAAGGATGAATGAAGTGTAATTTGTGTATGTGTGTAATCATTGTTAATGTAAAGGGCTGTACCGCCACTGCGGTGTGATCCACGGACCTCATCGTGGCGGTATAGCGAATAATTGAAAAGATTGAAAGATACATAGGCAACCTTGAAAAGGTTGCCTATGTATCGATAGGCAAAAACCAGGTTTCTTGAAGTGCAATGAGAATCGGAGTTGATATGCTAAAAAAGGCTTTCATTTCTGCCCATTTGGAAATGAAACTACGGCAGTTCCATTGTAGAAATATGGACATGGGTTAAAATTAGTATTTGTCGGCACCTTTCGGTGCATGTCGGAGCCAAGATTGTAATTCTGGCGGACATGTGGGTTGGGTGCGGACGGCAGCGGCGGTGGACCCGCCAGAGCCGTGCGGCCGGCCGGTGACCTTGGCGAGGTCATGGCGACCGGTCACTGCCGCGGGGGATATCCGCTGGCTGGAAGTTGGTCGGGTCACGTGGGTGCCGGCCGGCGCTGGACATGCAGGGCTCGATCGGCGGCCCTCTGACGGGGAACGAGAATTTGCTCCCGCAGCGGAGTGACTGCGGGGCCTGTCACTCCTCCCTGGAGTGGTTCGTTTGTTGGGAGCCGGAGTGGTCTGTGTTTGGGAGCCAGGGTGGTTTGTGTCGGTGTGGTCAGTGGTGTAAGTTTTTTTTACTGGAGCTAAACCGGGAATCATGTCTGTTTGAATCGATGCAGAAGTAGTGTTGACGCGACGTGTGGGGAAGCAACGGTGGCCGCCTGAGCATAAGTTTTAGTTGACGGGGAGGTGGCTTCGACAGACCGTCGGGCCTGGGGGTATGACACCCCGGTCGTGGCCTTGACAGCGCAGACCTCCTTCTCCTTGCGCCAAACTGGGCAGAGGGGTGGTGTGGTCAGGTGATCGGATGTGTTGCAGTTGAGGCAGTGGGCAGGTTTGGAGCAGGTGGATTCTGGATTAGGTGGTTCGCCGCACTGTGGCAGCGGGCTGGTTGGCGGCATGTTTTACTGCCATGGCCGAAGCGCTGACAGTTAAAACAGCGGAAAGGATTGGGAATGAAGACGCGGACTTGGTAGCGTAGGTATCCGGCGAGGACGGATTTTGGAAGAGTGGTAGAATTAAAGGTAAGGACAGGGAGGCTCGTGTCCCGTTTCTGGCCGTCTTTAAAGGAAGTGATGCGGCGGACGTGGGTCACCCCTCCGGCCTCAGCTCCGCCTGAGTATCTTCCTCAGACATGAAGCGGAGCTCCGGCGCGAAGACGGTGCCCTTGGTGGTGTTGCGGTTGGAGTGGAGTGAAATGGTCACGGATTTACCACAAAATGTGGTGGTACGGAGGAGGGCTTTGATCTGGCCTCGGGTTTTGGTTTTGATGACGAGGGTTCCGTTGGCTTGGGCTTCAATGTCAGGATTGGCTAAGGAGCAAATGGCGAGGAGTTGCTTGATTGGCCAGAAAACGTTGACACGACGAAAGGAAACGGATTCCTCGACAGGCTTGACGACGATGTATGATCCAGCACTGTCGAGGTATGGTTCGATAGGTTCAGGTTGGGAGGACGTGGTCTGGTTCGAGCGTGGGTCAGCGGCGTGGAGAGTGATGGTCTGGTCTGGATTGCAAGGCGAGGTCGTGGTCTTGGGACGAGCAGGGGTCGGCGAGGCGCAAAGGGCTTCCATGGCGTCATCGAGGGGAATAGTTCGGCGCGGGTCATCAACATTTGCAACAATCGAGGGAGAATCAGGGGCCAGGTCTGTGTTCGTGCGATGGTTGTCGGGTGTGGTCAGAGGAGGAAATTCCGGGTCTGAGTCCGTTGGCGAGCATGGGTCGGTGTCCTTTTTGCGTTTTTTCCCCCATCGTGGTGATAAAGCCCTACCTAGTGTAACTTAAATAAATAAGAAGGACACTGAAACACAGGGAACGGAAATACGACGACGAAGAAAATTGCGTGGGGTGACGGGTGTCACCCCACTAGAAAACGAAATGAGAAAAGAGCGACGGATGTCGTCCAACGAAAATGAAATATAAAGAACTGCGGTAACAAGCAGTCAGTCGCGCCCAAAAAATGGCACAGCGGAGTAATCAGCGGCTCTGGTTAGGTATGAGCGGATAATACTGAACACTCCATGAGGGAGGCGGTCGAGATTTTCGTCTGAAAGAGCCCCAGCCTCATGTTCAATAGGAGTGGAGGTGTCGCTCGAATCTAAGCACATGGCACGCGCTACGTTTCACCCACCAATGCAAGTTGTACATTGCCGGACAGCCCATGTGACGGGGTACCTGTCCACCAAATTTGATAGCTCTAGTGCGCGGCGCTCTCGGCTTGGAGGTGCCCAACTTAAAAACAGATGCACGCTCCTGACGGTCGCACGGTACGGCGCACGCGACCGCCGACCACAAAAGCACGCAGTTCCCTATGGGGCGCGTGTTTTTCCACAAAATTTCATATTCGTGCGACCTGTGGCATGTGCTGTGGCCCTGGTTAACTGATCTCGACATGAACCCAGTTGACGGCACGTGGCACGTGTCCACGTGACACGCGCAACCCGAATCCACCGCCATAATCTGTTCCTCGTACCGGCGCATCATGTGTGAAAGTTTGAGCGAAATCCGCCCGGCAGTTTTGTAACAGCATGCGTCGAAGCGGCACGTACACACAGACACACAGACAGAGAAACATTTCTTGACAACTTTGTAAAACCGACCGCCATGTATTAAATATCCGATAGAGATTTCTCGTGACATAGTCACTCTAAATCCCATCTTCGATTTTAAAATAGGTGCACACCAACCCCACTACCATGTTGGTGTGTTCGAAATCGATTCAAGCCTTTAAGCTCTCCATCGGGTTTGAACTGAGTTCACCCAAAATTGGCAAATCTACACTAACCTAACCTGGCCTAGCCTAGCCCAGCTTAGCCTAACCTAGCCTAACTTAAACTAACCTAACTAAACCTAGCCAAACCTAAGTCGATTCGGCACGACCCGTTCTCCAATCACATCGGTGTCACTCACGTGCAGCACATTGACTCGATCGCACCGAAATTGTGCCCAATGGGTAGCCAACACTGCGGGCACTTTCACGCAGTGTGACACATCCCTCATTCCCTTCGATGTGAGCCGAGCCGCGGTCGCGTTTTTCGTCGGGATAAGTCGCAGCACCATGTTAAACAGGAGTAGAGGTGTTGCTCCAATATGAGCGCATGGCACGCGCTACGCTTCGCCCACGCGTGCAAATTGTACATTGCCGGATAGCCCATGTGACAGGCTATCAGTCCACCAAATTTGATAGCTCTAGTGTGCGGCGCTCTCGGCTTGGAGGTGCCAAACTGAGAACAGATGCACGCGCCTGGCGGTCGCACGGTACGGCGCACGCCACCGCCGACCACAAAAGTACGCAGTTCCCTATGGGGCGCGTGTTTCCACAAAGTTTCACATTCGTGCAACCTGTGGTCTATGCTGTGGCCCTGGCTAACTGATTTCGACATGACCCCAGTTGACAGCACGTGGCAAGTGCCCACGTGACACGCGCAACCCGAAACCACAGCCATAGTCTGTCCCCGTACCGGCGCATCACGTGTGACAGTTTGAACGAAATCCGTCCGACTGTTTTGGCACAGCATGCGTCGAAGCGACACATACACCCACACAGACAAACATTTCTCGACAACTTTAGAAAACCGATCGCCATGTATTAAATCTCCGATAGAGATTTATCGTGACTTAGTCACTCTAAATCTAAATATACGATGTTGAACTAGATCTACGATTCTAAATCTACGAAATAGATCTACGAATCTAAATCTACGATTTTGAACTAGATGCACACAAACCCCCCATTGTTGTGCGTGTGTCGCATGTGCGGAGCGCGGGCCGTGGTTTATGGTTATGGCACCACGGACGCGCGACCCACTCCCGACTGTTTGCCCCGACAGGGCCAGTCGCGTCAGGGCAAGCCTCGAGACAACAGCGTGCATAGCCAAACCGTGTACAGTGAATAAAGAGACCGTGATCTATCAGTGCATCGCTAGCAGACAGTGAGGACTAAGCGGGCACCACCACATGGCGCGTCGGTAGTATGGATCCGGACGCTCTCACAGAAACACTCTCCCGCCTGACGGATCTGCTCACGGAGCAAACCACAGCATCCGCCAGGAGAGAGGAACGGCTTCTGGCGCTGGCTGAATTGTCCCCCCAGGCCAGAACGCTCAGCACGCTGACCGACTCCAGTGCTGGACGCACCGATGCCGACGGTGCTGACCCTGGTCCAGCCACCCGCGACACGAGACGGCTGGGTGGGACAGCGGCGCCTGCTCCCAGGCTGATGGAAGGCTGTCGTGCGCAAGAAAACGCCCGTCAGGAAAACGCCCGTCCGGACTGGGCCGCCATCACGAGCGGCAACGTCCCACCTGTGTCCGAAAATTCAATTTTTAAAAAAATTTAATTTTTTAAAAAAAGTTCATTTCTTCAAAAAAGGTCACATCGTCAGAACAGGTCACATCGTCAGAACAGGTCACATCGTCGGAACAGGTCACATCGTCGGAACAGGTCACATCGTCGGAACAGGTCACATCGTCGGAACAGGTCTGCCCGTGCCCGTCGGCTAGATTCCAGCCGCCCAGGCCCCCGTCAGAGGGACCCCAGCCCCTCAGACACCCGTCGGACAGACTCGCATCCGACGCTGGACAGCTGTCCCGCTTGCGGTCACTATCCGCACGCCGATGAGCAGGCCTGCGCGGCCCGCAAGGCTACGTGTCACCTGTGTCACCGTCGCGGCCATTTTCAGGCAATGTGTCGGCACCGTGACGCGACATCTGGAACGCGCCAGCGCCGCAGCTCCAGACAAAGAGACCGGGATTCGGGCCAGTATCGCGCGAACGTGTCCGACATTCGCGTTTATGGCCTGTCACCCCGCCGCTCGCACAGGATCCGGCTGTTTATGACCCATCATCATGGGGCCGGTTCAGCGCTCTGGACACCTGATACCGGAGCGGAGACTTCCCGTATTGGTCTGGCGCAGGCTGCCGACCTGAACGTCGACATGAGTCGTCTGTCCCCGCCCGCGGACAAGCTATATGCAGCCGGGGGCAACGAGCTACGATACTATGGAACTGTGAAGTGTGACCTGACCTTGGGTGCAATCACAGCGGCAGTGACCGTGCACGTCGTACAGGGCCTGGACAGCGCGCTGCTGTCCTGGCATGATTCCATCGCCCTCGGAATTCTGCCACCGGACTTCCTCACTCAGGTGGCGAGCGTCGCCACCGGTGGAACGGAAAAGGAAGATGCGCCGCCTGGCCATGCAAAAACAAGAAGATCGCGGGCGCGAGATCAAACACCGCTCTTCCCAGAGAACGATCGACGCCCGCAGTCAGCAAGCAAGAAGAGATCCAGAAAGGTCCAAGGTTTGAGCAGAAGACAAACCTGTAGCAGCAGAAGAAGCCAAGACACGAAGAGATCCAGGGACCCTAGAGGAGCACTCCTGCGAATCTAGAAGGAAAACCTCCCTCACCAAATCCCCAACTTCTCTCTGTCTCCCAACTAACCTTTACCCCCCGGAGGAAACCTAACGGTGTCGAGCCCACTGTCTTGGGCCATTGCGGCCGGGACAGGAACCAGAGAGCGAGAGCTCGGTCCAGGGTGCAACGAATCCGGGTAGTTCTTCAGTCAGGAGGGACACTTGCGGGGGGTGGGACCACACCCTTACACACCATGGCGGCCTCCGCCAGCACCACACAAGGTACCTACCTAGTAGGTACTTTCACAGAGACAGGACACAACATCACACAGGAGTCTCCTTTCACTCTCGAGAGGACACTCAGACACATTCTTAATTCAACACACTTCAAGGTCCACATGCACACCACACACATTATAGTTCAAACACAGAGCAGCGCGGACACACAAACTCTACTAAACACAACCACCTTTAACAACCAGCGCTGCTCCTTCACGTTACACCGCGCCTTGAACACCAGCCGGGGCTACATTTGCGCCCCAGAGCTGGATAGCTTATCACTTCACAGCATCGCCGCACTATTCGACGCCTCAGCCCTCCTGGATGCTACAGTTACAATCAGCCAAATTAAACGGGAGGCACGTTCGACTCACAAACTTCTAGTACTGACCTTCGACTCACCACACCTACCATCACACGTCCACATACACAACAAGGCCTACGAGGTCCGCCTCTACGTGCCTCCATGCCACTATGGCGCCGGTTCTGTTTGCGTTATGGACATGGCGAATGCGCAATGCGCGTCACCAACTCCCAGATGCAGCCAGTGCGCCGGTCACCACGCGGCATCCGACTGCAACTCTTCCGAAAGGAAGTGTGCAGGTTGTGATGGGCCGCACCCCGCCACCGATCCCGACTGCCCCAAGTGGGCATACGAGAGGGAGGTGTGCCGGTATGCGGCAACTCATCGGGTGCCACACGCAACAGCACGACAGCACCTACGCCACACCACCACTGACACTCACACAGCCACAACTGCACCTCTCCACACCGCACCTACCGCCGGGCGAAGCTACGCAGCGACGCTCTCCACACCTAAACCCACACCCCCTCCAACACCAGCTCCCACCCGCCCAACCATCCCACCAGCAGCCGGCTCCCGGAGCCCGGCACACCTCCCTTCTCAACGCTCCTCCGACCCTCACCTCAACCGCCCCACCGATCCCCGACCTCGCCGGCCCACCGCCCCTCGACCTCACTGATCACCACTCCTTCCCACTCCACCCCACCCAGGACCTGGCCTCCTCCCACTCCCAATTCCACTTCAGACATGGCCCTTATTCACATCCCCTTCACCTTAGACCCGGCATCCTCCCACACCCTTTCCACCGCGGGCCCGGCTACCCACATCCACCCCACCGAGGAATGGGCCTGCTTCCCTTCCCACCCCATCTCAGACCCGGCCCATGCCCACCACCATCCCACTATCCTCCCCGTCTCATCCCTACCCCAACACACATCAGACCCAGACACGGTCCCCACCCCATACCCCACCGGTACCCACCCATCCCCCACGGGACCTGGCCATACCCCTTCGCAACACCGCCTCCAACCGGCCAGGGCCCACCTCGCCACCCTGAAGCCTTCCCTCCACTGCCTCCTCCAGGGCCTCGGCCCCTACCACACCCATCCGGCCGGCCCAAACCAAGGCCTATAACCAAGGCCACCACAACATCCACCCAGACAACCCGCAAGCCCACGTCCACCACCTCCTGCCAAACCGAGCCTCCCACCACCTCCTGCACACCCACCCAAACCCACTCCAAAACCTCGTCTGAGGCCAGCACTCAGACTGAACATACCACTCCTTCAAAGCCCGTAGAACCCACAACTCCAGACCAACGAATCCCCCCCCGAACCCACCGCGCCTCCCAAGCGCAAATCACGCCGCCACTCTACCCAATCACCTCCCAGAACCAGTGCGACCAGGTCCAGGGTACCGCCCCTGCCTGGGTCACCTCCCAACCCTCTCTCCGTTCACCGGTTCAACCTTTCTCCCAAACTCGACACCGACACCACCCCAGTATAGGAACACCAACAGTCACTATGCGCATTCGGCAATGGGACTTTTTCTGCAGTGGAACACCGGAGGCCTTCCAGGCAAGTTCATAGAATTCAAATCTGAATTCTTGCAACAAAAACCATTACTAGCTGCGCTCCAAAAAACTCACTTTCGAGATTCTGACTCCACTTGGAACAAAATCCCAGATTACACTTGGCATGTCGACAACGTAAACGGCTAAAATAGGAAATGGGGCGCAGCCATACTCATTTCAAACAGCATACCTCACCGTCGAGTAACGTTAAATACTCCCCTGAATTGCGTAGCAGTCAGCCTCAAAATTTCCGATTGCCAAACCACAGTCATTTCACTATACATCTCGCCGTTACCTGAAACACCCACAACACAGGAGCTGAGCGACTTGCTGCTTCAGGCCCCTCCACCAGTTCTCATTATGGGAGACTTTAATGCTAAACGCCCCTCCTGGGGAAGACGCTAGGACGCGATTCACCAGTTTATTCGGACCACGACCTAACTCTTAGGCCCAACCCTAGGATCGGACAGTTGCATTGACTTAACGTGCTGCTTCCAACGACTTAGCTCACTATTTGACTGGTCAGTTTCAGACGTTCCCGGGCTGAGCGACCACTACTCAATCTAAGCGAACACTACTCAAGAAGCAGACCGGCTCGCAAAGCCAGCCTTAGCATTGAACACTTACCCTAGCGTGGAATATCCGGTAGACGATTGCAAAGCACTCCTATAGCGCCACATTTGCCAACATCAACAGAACACATGGACACAACACAACTCAACACAGCACAAATCCAACCACACCCACGCAATCAAACCAACAATAGGTACATGGAACACATCAAATCAATCTCACCGACAAAAAGAGGTCATCCTCACTAGACTTAGAACTGGTTGCACAAAACTAACACAGCCTCAATTAGAGGGTGACTAATATACAACACCGCACTGCGGCACCTGCAACACCACGTTAAGCATAGGCCACATCCTGCTAGACTGTAGTAGCTTTGGCTCTCAAAGACAACCATTTAAGGCATTCTGCCAAAAAGAGGGCATCACCCTGTCGCTTCCATCGCTTCTCGGTGACAAGCACCCATAACTCCTTCAATTGCTATTTGCATATCTGTATGCCACAAAACTAGCAGGAGCACTGCAGGCACCACACCACCAACATTCACATCAACTCGCAATGCATGACCGCGAAACACTCGTTGGAAACACGTAAATAGCCATCCCCGCATGGCGTCGGACGTACATGAGCCGATTTGCTTCTCAATTAGAAATAAATGGCTACCTAGCGGTGCCGTCGGAAGTAGATGAGCCGACTTGCTTTAGGAAAACATAAACAAAAATAAAAATAAAAATTAGCATAACGTAAAACAACTACCCAGAGGAGCCATCGGACGTAGATGAGCCGATTTGCCTAGCAACTCATAACGTAAACGGCTGCCCAGAGATACAGCGGACGTAGAAGAGCCGAATTGAAAAACACCGTACTAACCCAACTGACAACCCTGCATGGCATGCTTAGACTAACCCGCTACTAACAACTAAAACGCGGCGGCCGGCGTGATAGGCGGTGTGAACAATTACCTCCCTGTTCGCACGGTAAACATCCCTCGGTGCTCTTCGATAAGAGTAGGCTAACGCCGGCACCCTGGCAAAATCAACTTCTCGCCACTCTCAAAACACCCCCATCCCCACCCAAGCTACGAATTATTTTGTGGGGGAGTAAAGTAAAACTAAATCATTTAGACATCAGGGAGCTGTCCCAAACCCAGACCCTCGCCTTCAGCACCTAAAATATCACGCAAACTAACGTAAAATTCCCTAACGTAAATGTCCAATTGCCTGCACCTTGATCACAAACGCTCGCTTTATAGACAGACATGTAACGTACTCGCTTTAAAGGCGGCGCAAATGACCTTTATGGTCCGGTACGCCTAAAAAAAAATCACTCTCCCCACCCCTCTGGCCATGCGCTGCCCCGGCGCGCGCAGGTACAGCCACCGCCGCGTGGCGGCAGCACTGTCCGGCGAGACTGGCTGTCACCGCCGCCAGATGGCAGCACCTCTAGTTCTACGAGGACACGAGAGGAGGCGCCGGTGCGCCATCCGCGCCGAAGAAAAGTCAGCACGAGCCGGACGCTGACACACAAGTCGGATGATTCAGTGACCTGCTCTGTTCATGGGCCGCTCCCGACCTGGGACCCGGCTCTTGGGGAGCCTTCCCGGCAGCAACGAGCAGCTCACCTGGCGGAACTCAAAGAAGCATTCACACGCGTCTTCAGCACGGTCCCGCCTCTTCGTGAAATGGCTGGTGGTCCGGCACGCATCGAGCTGACGGACGACGCACGTCCGCATGCTGTCACAGCAGCTCGGCCCATCCCATTCGCGTGGCAGAATGATATCCGTCAGCAGTTGGAGCAGGGTGTCATCGCTCCCGTGGATTATCCCACCGACTGGTGCCACCCCATCGTCCGAGTGGCGAAACGCACAGATCCTGCTGGCAGCCATGGATCAGCAGTCAAGGGCGTCGCCACCGGGGGGGGCAGCGGCGGCAATCGCCCTCCCTGCCGTGAAACTGGGGGTGGGGGCGCCGCCCCCTGAAATTTGAGGAGGCCCCTATCCGCAAATGCACAGCAAAAAAGGTGAGCAAGGAGGCCGGCGGGACAGAAGATCATGTTGTCAATGAGGCCTCAAGACTGACGAGGCCCCCAGGAAATAGAATCAGGTCTCTATAAGAGACGTAGAACAGAGATTGGGAGGAGGTCCCCAGGACGAAAAGGAGGCCCCATGACGAAAAGGAGGCCCCCATGACGAAAAGCAGGCCCCAAGACGTAGAACAGAGATTGGGAGGAGGCCCCAGGACGAAAAGGAGGCCCCCAGGACGAAAAGGAGGCCCCAGGACGAAAAGGACGCCCAAGACGTAGAACAGAGATTGGGAGGAGGCCCCCAGGACGAAAAGGATACCCCAGGACGCAAAGGAGGCCCCCAAGACGTAGAACAGAGATTGGGAGGAGGCCCCCAGGACTAAAAGGGGGCCCCAGGACGAAAAGCAGGCCCCTAAAACGTAGAACAGAGATTGAGAGGTGGCCCCGATGACGAAAAGGAGGCCCCCAGGACGAAAAGCAGGCCCCCAGGACGAAAAGGATGCCCCCAAGACGCAAAGGAGGACCCCAAGACGTAGAACAGAGATTGGGAGGAGGCCCCCAGGACGAAAAGGATTCCCCAGGACGCAAAGGAGGCCTCCCAAAGACGTAGAACAGAGATTGGAGGAGGCCCCCAGGACTAAATGAGGCCCCCAGGACGAAAAGGAGGCCCCCAGAACGCAAAGCATGCACCCAAGGACGAAAAGGAGGCCCCCAAGACGTAGAACAGAGATTGGGAGGAGGCCCGAGGACGAAAAGGGGGCTTCCAGGACGAAAAGAAGGCCCCAGGACGAAAAGGAGGCCCCCAGGACGAAAAGGATGCACCCAAGGACGAAAGGACCCCAAGACTTAGAACAGAGATTGGGATGAGGTTCCCAGGACGAAAAGGAGGCCCCCAGGACGAAAAGGAGGCCCCCAGGACGAAAAGGAGGCCCCCAGGACGAAAAGGAGGCCCCCAAGACGTAAAACAGAGATTTGGAGGAGGCCCCCAGAACTAAAAGGAGGCCCCCAGGACGAAAAGGAGGCCCCCAGAACGAATAGGATGCACCCAAGGACGAAAAGAAGGCCCCCAGGACGAAAAGGAAGCCCCAATACGTAGAACAGAGATCGGGAGGAGGCCCCCAGGACGAAAAGGGGGCCCCAGGACGAAAAGGATGCCTCCAGGACGAAAAGGAGGCCCCAGGACGAAAAGGATGCACCAAAGGACGAAAAGGAGGTTCTACGTCTTGGGGGCACCCACAATTCCCATTGGTAGTCCCGTCGAGGCTCTAAAAAATTGCCGTCTAGGGCCACACGTAAGCACAGTGTGACCACAAGCACCGGATCGGTATCCGAAAAAAAATTAAGCTGGAGCCCTCCAAAATAGGGAGGGATTCCAACAACTAAATGCCCAGGTAAAAAAAAGGCTCTGGAGCACCGAACATATTATCAGATGCCTTCACAAATTGCGTACGGCACCGAAAAACAAACCGGATCTCGAACAATCGAGGTGGAATACAAAAACATGGCGCCAAGGGCTCGAGAAATCAGGCCGAGATGCGGACTTTAAAAAAAATCAGAAAAGATTCACACAAATCGTATTGAGCCCAGAAAGCGGGGTCCAGAAAGCTGGCGTAATGGGCTCAGAAGGCCTCGGCGCGATAAGCCGCTCTGGGACATAGAAACATCGTACCGAAGCCCCAAAATTGTACTGGGGTGACGTACACAAGTGTGCGTCAGAAGCCCAAAATAAACACATCGGGACCCTAAGAGCACAACGGGGGCCGAAAATACAACTGGCCCTCCAAAGCGCTCAGTCTCACAAAAAGCGGCAGGGCCTTAACACATGCGTTGCAGACATAAATATACATGCCTGGAGGTCTAAAAAATACACCGGAAGCTCTCAAGGCACACAGGGGTCATGATAACGCACAAGAGCCTGAAAAAGTGGCTGGGGCCGCAAAAGGCAACATGGTTCCAAAACAAACAAAAAGACCGGGCGCTAAATAAACACATCGGGATCTTCGAAAACGCCCTGACACGTCAAAAAATCCTCGATGCACCAAAATGCAACAAACCCTAAAACGAGCAGGGGGTTCGAAAGTGTTTTAGGCCCCTAACAAAAATGGATTGGAGCCATAATACACAATCATAGACCAAGAAAGACGCAACGGGTCCAAAAAAGAGCGCTGAGGCTTGGCCTCGGTTCGGTATCCAATCTGGGAGGATAGCAGCAAAGATATGAAGTGCATCAAAGCTCAGCGGAAACCGCATTTCATAACTACCAGAAAATGTGGGAAGTAGAAAACTAATGATCGAATTTAATCAATCGACTTTTCGCAGCGAACGCCCATACGAAGCATTCCATCACGTCAAATATGGCGCAACTCTGTCATGTGGCAGCCATTAGCAAGACGCAGAAGGCCTAGGAGAAACCGTAGCATCGCACGAAGTGTGGCGAATGCACCGAATACGAAAAATGGGTGTGCACGTGCACTGACGTTGCCGTCGTGGCGACCGGGTGTTATGAACTGGAATGCCTGAAATTGTGAAATTTTGTATTTTAAAGTGGTGGGTAATACATTTTAAATTGAAGTTATGGGCCTAATACATCTTCGAAACCCTGCCGTTTTAGGGCTTGGTTGTTTTTTCTTGTGCACCGAGTATTTTTTTACGTGTCAGGGCGTTTTCGAAGATCCCGATGTGTTTATTTAGCTCCCGATCGTTTTGTACGTTTTGGAACCATGTTGCCTTTTGTGGCCCCAGCCTCTTTTTTCAGGCCCTTGTGCGTTCTCATGGCCCCTGTGCGCCTTGCGAGCTTGCAGTGTATTTTTTTTTTACAGCTCCCGGTATTTAGGGCTGCAATGCATGTTTTAAGGCCCTATCGCTTTTTGGGAGACTCGGTGCGCTTTGGAGGGTTAGTTGTATTTTCGGGCACCGTTGTACTCTTAGGGTCCCGCTGTGTATATTTGGGGCTTCTGACGCACATTTGTGAGGCCCCAGTATGATTTTGGGGCTTCGGCGCAATTTTTCTGGGTCCCAGCGCGACTTATCGCGCCCAGGCGCGTGGTTCCGGAGGCCCAGCGCCAGCGTTCTGGGCTCAACGCGATTTTTGTGGATCTTTCCTGGGCTTTTTTTTAGTCCGAATCCCGGCCTGATTTTTCGAGCCTCTGGCGCCATGTTTTTGTATCCCACCTCGATTTTTCGAGATCCGGTATGCTTTTCGGTGCCATACGCAATTTTTGAAGGCATCTATACAAAAAAATGTTCGGTGCTCCAGAGCCATTTTCCTGACCCGGACATTTATTTGATGGAATCCCTCCTTTTTTGGGAGGGCTCCAGCTTGATTTTTTTGGATACCGATCCGGTTTGTGGTATAGGTCTAATTTCAGCAGTGTGAGGTAACTTATCAAGGGATACCAAAATAAAACCTTAGAACTGGGTGGTGGAGTTAGGGTTAAAATCCGACCAATCAGAAACCATAGTGGTAGACTAGGCCCCTCCACAGGACAATTTAGTTGATAACTAATTATATTATTTCTAAATGTCCCCTTTGACGACAAAATAGCGGTCGAAATCCAAGGACTTTTTAATGGGCGTAGGTGCCCCCCCCCCCCTGCAAATCCATTCGCCCCTCCTGCTTGACGCAAATGTAGGTTGTACACTAGTCCCTCAATAATTTTCCGAAACATACGCCCATGGGGAAAAGCGAACATTGAGGGGACAAATTATCCCTCACAAGCATACAATACAACATCCATGTCCCATATCAAATGGGATGAATGATGTTTGTAAATGCATTTTCTTCCAACAAACGTCTTTTCTGTTATTACAGCCTGCATGATTAGAGCTTCCCAGCTTCCATACCTTCTCAACGTCATTTACAAAACGGTACAGCACAGCGAAAACGATGGTCGTGACGGCGTGAAATTTGAAGGTTTGGATTATGTATGCACTGACATTGTTGCATTGTTGCATTGTCATTTATGCATTGCTGTTCAATGCTTGTTCTTGCGGTGAATTTATTCGCTGAGGATATATTTTAGCTCGTGTGATAGTTGCCTTGCAGCCAGTACCAAATGTTATAAAAATAAACAAATTCCTAAGATAGCGCTCAGAAAACCAATGCAATCCACTTCTCGTGGTCACCTTTGCGAAATTGTCGTCCTAGGACTGAGAAATGATCGTTCAAGCTTTGCTTATGACATCAAGCTGGTGGGAATAAATAAGAGTAGTGATGAATCTAGCTATATTCAGTTAGACTTGGAGGACTTAGAAGTGGGTTGATCAATAGTAGATATCTGTAAGATATGCTTAGCACCAGCCCCGCCAGCTCGCTGCAATCTAGAGGCCAGCGGGAAGATTCGAGAAAGCATTGAGACGTTGGTTTGTTTTGGCACTGATGTATTTATCCAAATATTACGTATTTATACCCTGGTATGGCCCAGTTTTCAGCGAAAATGATTAGTACTATTGCGTTTTGAGTAAATGATGCGCCATGCCAAGAACAAACAAAACAACAATATGAAATCATGTTCCCCATTCTCGAACCATAGTATAAGAGCCTAAAACAATATGAGACCGTAACACAATGGAGGCCCCCTTTCGTGGAACAGGAGGCCCACTTTTGACCTTGCCCCCCCTGGAAGAATTTCGTGGCGACGCCACTGTCAGCAGTGCGCCTGACTGTCGACCTCACCCGCTTGAACAAGTACGTTCGGCGTGGCGCCCACCCGGTGTGTACGCCGCAGGAGGCAGTCTCCACCATCGGTGTCGGGGCGCGTTACTTCACGTTACTTCACGCCCGATCAGGTTACTTTCAGGTGCCACTAGACCCCCGTGACCAGGACCTCACCTGCTTCATTACGCCGTGGGGTCGATTCCGAATGTTACGACTGTCTCAAGGTCTCTCTGCCAGCGGAGACGAATATAACCGGCGAGGTGACCAAGCCCTCGCCGGCATCAGATGTACGTGCAAAATCGTTGACGACGTGCTGGCACATCCAATAGGTTCTAGGCATTCGAGGACTGCCCCCAGGATAGTGATAGCAGCAAGGAGAAAGTGCTAGTCGTAGGAGACTCTCGTGTGCGGCATTTAGATAGGGCATTCTGTCAAGGTCGGAGAGGTAGGAGGTGCATCACCAGGCCTGGTGCCAAGGTTAGAGACCTGGTCCCAGTGGTCGCACAGGCCACCAGTGAAAAGCAGTGTAGTACAGTTATAGTGCAGGTAGGAGTGAACAACATAGGTCCTGCTAGGAGTGAGGAGCTGATGCAGGACTACAGGGCCCTTCTGACCACCCTGAAGCAAAGCAATAGCAGAGTTATTGTGACAGCTATTCTGCCTAGGGCTGGAGTCTCCCCTGAGTGGAGCTCTAGGGCTCTGGCAGCCAATGCCAGGGTAGGTAGGCTCTGCAATGAGTTAGGTTTGACTTTTGTTGACAAGTGGTGCAGGTTTTATGGCTCATCTGACCTCTATCAGAGGGATGGCCTGCACTTCCCCGAGAAGGGGGTGCAAGTGTTAGGCAAAGTGTATGAACATGTCCTTCAGGGAAACTAGATAATGGGGTGGGGAGGGAAGAATTGGCATTGCCATCTCAGGGATATGCCAATAGTGACAGCATAGGCAATAGAACCTCGCAGTCAGCAAATAAGGGTAGCAGTAGATCAAGGGGGCAGAGTGGTAGCTCATCCAGAGATGATAGAGCTACTCAACATGAAAAAGCCAAAGAGGGTCATGGAACTTTTGTTAAGTGTACGATGCTTAATGCTCAGAGCATTCGATCCAAATTTGATGAGTTCAAGTGTTATGTTGCTGAGGAGAAACCAGATTTTGTTTGCATTACTGAGGCATTGGTCAGTGAGGGATATTTTAGGGATAACTTGCAGGACTATGAGATCCAGGGATACAATATGTTTTCATGCAATAGGGGTCCAGCAGTGAAAGGGGGTGGTGTAATGCTGTATGTGAATAGCTTATACAGTTCTCAAAAAGTAGCAGATGGGGTAAAAAATGTGTCTGTGGAGTCCATTTGGCTTGATGTTGCTTTGGGAAAAGGCAACAGCAATAAACTGAGGATAGGAGCTTTGTATCGATCAGGAACCTTGACACATTCTCAGCAACTGGAGCTCGATAAAGTAATTTGTGAGGAAATCAGTAGAAACTTTCAGAGGAAATGCCTTGTTCTTGGTGACTTTAATCTAAAAGGATATGAAAATGTTGGTGTTGGCTCCCCATCATGTAAACTGTTTAGGAAATGCCTTGAAGAGGACTTGTTCTTACACCAGTTTGTAACGGAACCAACCAGGCAGGGCTCATTTTTGGACCTTGTCTTCTCAGATTTAAGTGATTTAGTTCGAGACTTGACTGTAGGAGAAACTCTGGGAAGAAGTGAGCATAACATAGTGAGATTCAAGGCACAGGTAGCGTGGACAATCAAGGATAATTTGGCAAAGATTCAAAATTTTAACAGGGCAGACTTTGACTGCATGAGAGAGGCTTTCAGTGCCATAAAATGGGAAGAAGAATTCTTTGATTTAAATGCCTGTGAAATGTGGGAAAAGTTCAAATCTTACTTGAGGGAAATTCAGATTAGACATGTCCCCCAAAAGCAAAGGCGCAAAAGAATGGTAGGAAAGCCAGCATGGCTTACACCAGATGTGATGAAAGCAACTAAGGCTAAGAAAGATGCATTTAGAGTATTTAAGGAAGCTTCAAATATCGTAAATCTAAGGTTGTATAAAAATCTAGAGATGCTGTGAAGCAGAAAATCAGAGCAGCAAAGCGAGCAAAAGAATTGGATTTGGCTAGGAGCTGTAATGGGGACAGTAAAATGTTCTTTGGTTTCTACAAGCTAAGTAAAGTTTCAAGCACAATTGGTCCACTGGAAGTAAATGGGACTATATTAAGTGAGGATGGTGAGATGGTTGAGGAGTTGAGCAAGCAGTTTAAATCAGTGTTTACAGTGGAGGATGTGACTAATCTGCCAACCGTGAACCACAGTTCAGTGACAGGTGATCAGATACACGATGTTGATTTCATTGATAGTGATATTGTTTTCAATTATATCAGAAAAATAAAGCCAAACAAGGCAGCAGGACCTGATGGAATTTATGCTAGGGTATTGCGGGAAGCTGAAAAGGAAGTGGCAATTCCACTTAGTATAATATTTTGTAGATCAGTTTCACAAAATGAAATTCCAACAGATTGGAAAAGGGCAAATGTAGTTCCTATTTTCAAGAAAGGAGAAAGAGGGAAAGTTGAAAATGATAGGCCAGTAAGCCTCACATCCCTAGTCTGCAAGGTACTCGAATCAATTATCAAGGATAGAATAGTTAGTTTTCTGGAAGGAAACAGATTGATTCAAGATACTCAACATGGGTTTAGAAAAGGGCGATCGTGTCTCACAAATCTCTTAGACTTTTTGAATTTTGCTACAGAACAATTTGATCAGGGAAATCAGGTTGATGTAGCATATCTTGAGTTTAGTAAGGCCTTTGACAAGGTACCCCATAAACGGTTAATGATGCAGCTTTAGGCCCATGGTATTGCAGGTAGCATCCTAAAATGGATAGAGTTGTGGCTTCCAGATAGACAGCAGAGAGTGATGCTAAATGGTACAAAGTCATCATGGCAAAATGTTCTTAGTGGAGTCCCCCAGGGGCCGGTACTGGGGCCACTATTGTTCATTATATATGTGAATAGCATTGAATGTGGCCTAAGCAGTAAGGTTTTTAAATTTGCGGATGATTTGAAGATCTTTAGGGCAATAACAGGGCCCAATGAGCAGGTTTTGCTGCAGAAAGACTTAGACAAGCTAGTGAAGTGGTCCGAAAAATGGCAAATGAAGTTTAATTTTGATAAGTGCAAAGTCATGCATGTAGGTAGGCAGCATATGAAGGCTCCATACTTGATGGGTGGCCAAGTACTATCTGTGACTCAGCAGGAGAAGGACTTAGGTGTTATTTTGAACACAAAATTGGGGGCATCAGAACAGACCAAAGAAGCCAGGAAGAAGGCACTAAGAATGCTTGGGGCAATACAGAGGAATGTGTCATACAAAAGTGAGGAGGTCATCAGGAAGCTTTACTGTGCATATGTCAGGCCACATTTGGAATACTGTGTCCAAGCTTGGTCCCCTAGTTATGAGAAAGATTGTTGGCTGTTAGAGAGAGTACAAAAGAGGGCAACAAAAATGGTTAATGGTATAGGCAACCTGGCATATGAGGAAAGATTGAAGAAATTGAATATGTTTTCACTTAGATATAGAAGGCTGAGAGGAGATCTCATTGAGGTTTTTAAATTTTTTTCATGGTCAGGAACAGGGATATCTCAGGGAAATGTTTGAATTTAACAGAAATGATGCAATTAGAGGTCATCAATTCAAAATTAAAGTTAATCACAGCAGGACAAGGTTAAGACAGTCTTTCTTCACCAACAGGGTAGTAGAACACTGGAACCAGCTGCCAGGAACAATTGTCAGTAGCAACACACTGAACATCTTTAAAAACGGCATAGACAATCATTATAAGAATAGGGGGCTTGTTTTTCTGTATTCCAGGGAGGGTTGATCGACAGGGAGGAGATGGGAGTTGGGAGGAGTTTGTAATTGTTGAGTGTGTTATGCAATAGCAAGTGAGTCTCTTATTAAGTCTAAACGCTTTATACCTTTATATAGGGTGTACCTAGCAGTGGATTCAGCACCTTCCTTCGGGATGTGATACTGATGAAATTGTCTATGGTAGCACAATGGGTATGATGGGAGGAGTTTGTAATTGTTGAGTGTGTTATGCAATAGCAAGTGAGTCTCTTACTAAGTCTGAACGCTTTATGAATTTGTGTGGGGTGTGCCTGGCAGTGGATTCGGCACCTTCCTTCGAGATGTGATGCTGATGAGGTTGTCTATGGTGGCACGCTGGGTATGATGGGAGGAGCTTGTGATTGTTGAGGGTGTTATGCGGTAGCAAGTGAGTGGTGCTAGATAGGCTGGGGTATATAGCTTCCTAGGAACTTGGGATAAGGGATTGATTGGCGTGAGAGTATGTACATTTCTAGTACCTTTTCTAGATAGGCTTAACCCAGATGGGCCCCTGTGTCTCTTATTAAGCCTTAATGCCTTATGACTTTATAACGACTGCCAGTATGCAGAGCACCTGCAACACGTGATCCAAATATTGGAGCGGTGTGACACAGCCGGCATCACGCTGCACCCCGGCAAGCTGATGTTTGCCGAGCCGTCGGTTAGCTTCTGTGGCTACGATGTGACCGCCGACGGCTACACAGTCGACCAGCGGAAGGTCAAGGCCATCGCTGAGTTCCCCACACCTGCCAATCTCACAGATCTGCACAATTTCATGGGACTGGTAAACCGACTGGGTGCCTTCTCGTCTGACACTGCGCTGGCGACCGAGCCGCTGCGCAACCTGCTGCGGCCCCAGAACATATGGGTATAGACCGAGGCTCACACTCAGGCCTTCGAGGCAGTGAAAAGGACGCTTGTTTCACCCCCAGTGCTCGCGTACTTTGACCCGCGACGACCCACCGCCCTGCAGACCGACGCCTCTCGGTTGCACGGCCATGGATACGCCCTTCTCCAGCGTCACGACGAACAGTGGCGGCTGGTGCAATGCGGCTCACGATTCCTGTCGGCCACGGAATCACGATACGCCGTCATCGAGCTGGAGCTCCTTGCTGTGACCTGGCCGTACGCAAGTGCCACCTGTTTTTGGCAGGCCTCCCGTCATTCGACGTTCTCACCGACCACCGCCCGCTGGTGCCCATCCTCAACCAGAAATCTCTGCCGGAGATCGACAATCCCCGACTGCGGTGCCTCCGCATGAAGCTCCTGGCGTACAGCTTCACGACAATCTGGCAGTCTGGCAAGCATCACTGCATCCCAGATGCTCTCTCCAGAGCCCCCGTGGATGACCCCACACCAGACGACGAGGAAGCCGAAGATGACGTGACTCATCAGCTCCACAGTCTCGTCGTGCGCTCCGTGACCCAGCTGGATCCAGACAGAGCCCGGGTGTCTCCCATCGAGGATCCCACGCTGACCCGCGTCCGCGACGCCGCCCGCGCCGACGCCGAGTACGTGGCGCTGTGCGAGGCCGTGACAAACGGCTTCCCTAATCAGAGGCGTGACCTGCCCGCTGCCCTGAGGAAATACTGGGGCGTGCGAGATCGCCTGGCCGTTGACGACGGCATCCTGGTATGTGGCCCTCGTTTGGTCATCCCCAGAAGCCTCAGAGCAGAGACTCTGCAGCTCCTGCACGACTCGCACCAAGGAATCGAACGCACTCAGCGCCGCGCACACCAGTCTGTATACTGGGCCGGCATCGACCGCAATGTTGCCGACACCGTTGGCTCCTGTCAGGCATGCCGTGACCGGCTGCCTCGCCAGCAACGAGAGCCACTGATGTCTGACCCCAGCCGAGCCGAGTCTTCGAGTCTGTGTCCACAGACTTCTTCAGTCACGCAGACAAGACCTACCTGGTGTACGTCGATCGACTCTCCGGGTGGCCCGCAGTTGTGCACTGCGCCGGCGACGCCACCGCCCGGGCTCTGATCCGACACCTGCGGGAAATCTTCACGTCCACCGGTGTTCCCTGTGTGCTACGCAGTGACGGTAGCCTGCAGTACACTGCCCATTTCACCAGAGACTTCCTACGGCGTTGGGGCGTGACACATCACATGTCTACCCCACACTACCCCCAGTCTGATGGCCACGCTGAGGCGGCCGTCAAACTCGTGAAGAGACTGGTGCAGAAAGTGACTGTAGCGGGTGACCTTGACTGTGATGCGTTCGCTCGTGGGCTGCTAGAGCTTCACAAAACCCCGCGAGCGGACCACCGGTCACCGGCTCAAATCCTCTACGGCCGTCCTCTGCGCTCAGCGGTTCCCATTCACCACCGTGCCTTCGCACCTGAGTGGCAGCGAGCCGCTGACGATTGTGACACCCGCGCCGACTCGCTCCGGCAGGCGGCCGGTGACCGCTATGACCGAGCGGCCGTGCCACTGCCCAGCCTGCGCGTTGGGACCCACGTGTCCCTCCAGAACCCCTCGACCGGATTATGGGACAGGCGAGGCACTGTCGTAGGTGTAGGCCGACGGTGTGACTTCTTAGTGAAGCTCCCCAGTGGCCGCATATATTGGCGCAACCGCCGCTTCCTGCGCCCATTCCGCCCTCTCGTGTCCGTGTGCACACCGCCGTGTCCGTCCGCGCCGGCCAGTCAGGCCGCGCCGACCCGCCCACCGCGCACTGTTCGTTTTGCGGACGAGTCGACCGACCGACGGTCACCGCCCCCACAGCCACCGACCCGCCTGGTCCCCCGTCGCAGCGGCAGGCGCTCTCACCGCCCAGCTCGCCTCCAAATCGACCTCAGCCTTTTTTTTTTTTTTTTTTTTTCTTTTCCTTCCTTTTCGGTTTTTTTTTTTTTTTTTTTTTTTTTTTTTGTGTGGGGGGGTGGGGGGGGGGGGTTTGTTGGGGGCCCCCACACCCCCCTCCTCTCGTCGGCGGGGGGGGGGGGGGGGGTGGTGGTGTTGTTTTTTTGTTTTTTTTTTGTACCCTGACTTTTGGTTTGGGGGGGTTGTTTTTTTGTTTTTTTTGGGGGGGGGGGGGGGGGGGTTTTTGTTTTTGGCCCACGGGCCCCCGCCCCCCCCCCTTTTTTTTCCCCCCGGGGGGGGGCGGGGCGGGGGGGGGCCCCGAGACAAAAGCGTGCGTAGCCAAACCGTGTACAGTGAATAAAGAGGACCGTGATACAGTCCGGGGGCACCACCACACCCATAATGTTGGTGTGTTCAAAATCTAGCCAGGCCATTACAGCCAGGCCAGCCAAATACAGCCAGGCCAGGCTCTTAATCGGGTTAGAACTGAGTTTACAAAAAAAATCGCATATCTATTCTAACCTAACCTAACCCAACTTAGGCTAGTTTAGCCTAACCTAACCTAACCAAACCTAACCAAACCTAAACAAAACCTAACCTAAACAAAACCTAACCAAAACTAACCAAACCTAAACAAAACCTGAACAAAACCTAAACAAAACCTAACCAAACCGAACCTAACCCAACCTAACCCAACCTAACCTAACCTAACCAAACCTAACCAAACCTAACCAAACCTAACCAAACCTAACCAAACCTAAACAAAACCTAACCTAAACAAAACCTAACCAAAACTAACCAAACCTAAACAAAACCTGAACAAAACCTAAACAAAACCTAACCAAACCGAACCTAACCCAACCTAACCCAACCTAACCCAACCTAACCTAACCTAACCAAACCTAACCAAACCTAACCAAACCTAACCAAACCTAACCAAACCTAACCAAACCTAACCAAACCTAACCAAACCTGGGCAAACCTAACCTAACTTAACTTAATATGACCTGACCTGACCTAACCCGAGCAGACTTCATTTGAACCTACCCTTCGCTTTTATTTGACCTACCTTGCGCTTTCGCCCTACCCTCCATATCCTGCTTGTTTTGTTAGTATGTAAATATGACCGATACCTGAATTTGGGTGATGATTAAAGCAAGGTCAATATTGGTAGACGGCCTGATACATAAAGCATGTGCTACACATATTGTGCGTAAGATGTCTCTTTATACATACTCTGTCTCCGAAGAAGGGTCATGCCCGAAATATATCAGAACAATTTGTGGCTCTATTTGCTTACTATGAGCATTTGGTTACTTTTTATAATCGTCCTTAACCTAACCTACTCTAACCTAGCATGGCCTTACCTAAGCAGACCTCATTTAATCTGTCCTAATACTGCCCTTTCCTCACTTCATGTCCATACACGCAATAGCATAGCTGTATTTCCCTGCACACACAAGTTATATTCACCTAAATAAAATCCTTCCTACGGTAGCTTGGCTAGCGTGGTAGCACGTGCGACCTGTTTAATTTTCGACCGATGAAGTTGACTCCAGCAAACCCACCGAGCCATCGATGCAATGAGCCGACTGAGAAGCCCGAAAAATGATGTTTGGTAATGCTTCAGGGCGACCTTAATTGTAGGAAAAGGAGTTTCGATGGGGAAAATATAAAGGTATCGTGGAAATGACAACAGTTGGGGCTATGCGCGCGTACCGCTTTTCATCCAAAAATTTGCCCGACCGAGACGTTGATGGGGTGGGAAGCAGAGCCTGTTTTACGGGTCACGACACTTGTCACTCTCGTTGCGATGGCTGACCCTGGCGCACGGCAAGTGCCGATAGTCAATGGGGAAAGTGTAGCCGGTACATGGAACCTGGTAATGCAACCAACGGCGTACCGTCACTTTTATCCGTTTTCCAGCACCAGACCCAATCGTGAAAAACGATGAAAACGACCGGCTTTTCTCTACCAGGGCTCAAAAAAGCCTTTCGGTGGTCGCCGACGAGATATAATTCTGGGAAATTGGTCGCCAATCAGGTATGGGTCCAATGGAGAGGGGATAGGGTTGGGTGGTTGTCCTTCGGGACTGGATAACATGAAATTTCAGAAACATGATTTTCATGATTTTTTTCAGATCTGACGGCCTTCCATGCTTTTCTTCGATTGTTTCATCAGAAAAAGGTGTCGCTTGGCGCCCTGGGTAAATTTTTGCGCAACAAAAGCAATGTCGCCCTTCCCAAAGGAACTCCTCAACAGGGCTGCAAAAAGTGATCAGACTGTCACAAACTTTTTCATCACCCCAAAATCTGTCACGCGGAATCTTAACCCTTCAGGCGGTGGGGGGGCATTTTTTGCCCCCCTTTACTTTTTCACGACAACTCCGAAATGCTTTGAGATAGCAACGTGAAACTTGGTATAGCTTCAAATGAATACCTAGCGCATACGTGTACAAAATTTCAGGCACATCTGAGGTCAGGTCAGGTCACAGTGATGTTCTAACGATATCCATAACAACTTTCTTCGCCGAAACTGATTCAGTCAGGTAAGTTAGGCCAGGTCAGGTCAGGTTGGGTCAAGCAAAATTTAAACTAAGACCTCTGGGTAACACTGTAAAGGTATGTCTTAGACATTTTAAAGGTTTGCCTGATTTATAAGCATCGGTTGCACTTGGATAAAATAATCATCCTATAATTTGACCTTTGACCTTACTGTGACCTGACCTGACCTAGTACACACTCAAAATTTGACACATGCATGCCCTAGATATTCATCTTACCGTGTGAAAAATTTCGTGTCGCTATTGCCAAGCGTTTAGGAGATATCGTGAAAAAAGTAAAGGGGGGCAAAAAAAATGCCCCCCAACCGCCTGGAAGGTGGCTGAGAGGCCCACCGCCTGCCGGGTTAAACAGGAAATTGAAATTGTGTATTTAACCCGCGCCCTGCTGGGGGCGGGATGTTTGACCCCCCCCTCTAAGGTTTTTCGGGGTTAACGAAAAAAAACGGTGGCGCGCAGCACCGCGACATTGGTACACCTTTCCGGGAATAAATTTGAAATGATATGTGAACATTTAAAGGTCAGGTCATTTCATCTCACCGAGGTATTGCAGGTATAGTGAGGTCACCTCCAATAATGTTTGATATGTCACCAGTTCCACAATTGTATACCCATTTGCCCGAAATTGATATCGTGCCATATAGGTCGCAAAAATAGCGCTCAAGCTTGACAGCCAATAACTCCATGCAGTCAGTGGACAGGCAAGCTTCTGATTGGCCTCTCTTCCATCACCAGGTCTGCGGACATCTTTACGGATTCATATTATAGATGAACTGATATCATACTATGAACAGTGCGAAATACGAGTGCGCATTGCCACTGGCTTGAAAAGAACGAACATGCCACTCCCGCTCGACAGGCTTTGGGTTGGTCGCTTTGACAAGCTCATTCCGATCCATGACTGCAGCGCAATCCACAAATTCATCCACATCGACGACGGGCCACAATTGAACAAATAACTTATATCACGCAGACATGAAGTTTCCGCCTGGAAAACACGCACTTCGTCTTCATCCGACACCACCATAGTGGACACACGAAACACTCGCACACCGCGCCTCGCCACCACGCATAAGCGGTTTACTCACGGAGCCATCCGCACCTGGAACTCACTTCCACAATCAGCAAGACACTGTAACAATAGAGAAACGCACAAGCAAGCCACACAAAAAATACATGTTTATGTTCATCCGACACCACCATAGTGGGCACACGAAACACTCGCACACCGCGCCTGTATGTTGAACTGTATGTTGATAAATGTATTACAAGATACACATGAACATTTCCCAGCTAGGTAATATTAAGGTAATCGTTTAGCAGGCGTCACACCTTTGGGAAATGTTCACATCTTGGGAAATTTGTCCAAAGATTAGGGGGGTTTAGGGTAGGCTTTAGATTAGGTTACAGTTTAGGTTAGGTCAGTTTAGGTCAGGTTAGGTTAGGTTATGTTATGTTAGGTTTTAGCCCCACCTTGGAAAATCAAGATATGTGACATTTCCCAATGTGTGATGCCTGCTAAATGAATACCAATGTTAATGCTTAAGTGGTACAAAATACAGTATTCATTTAGCAGGCGTCACACATTAGGAAATGTCACATTTATTGACTTCCCAAGGTGGGGCTAATACCTACCTATCCCAGCCTGACCTAACCTAACCTAACCTGACTGAACCTAAACTGACTGGTATCGTACAAGTGGGCATCACACATTGGGAAATGTTCACATCTTGGGAAAATTTTACTGAAGATTAGGGGGTTTAGGGTAGGCTTTAGGTTAGGTTAGGGTTTAGGTTAGGTTAGGTCAGTTTAGGTTAGGTTAGGTCAGGTTATGTTAGGTTTTAGCCCCACCTTGGGAAATCAATCAATGTGACAGTTCCCAATGTGTGACACCTGCTCGTATGATACCAGCTGACCTAACCTAGAGCCTACCCTAAACCCATTAATCTTTGGAAAAAATTTCCCAAGATGTGCACATTTCCCAATGTGTGATGCCTGCTAAATGAATATCCAAAGGTATTCATTTAGCAGGCATCACACATTGGGAAATGTTCACATCTTGGGAAAATTTTACCGAAGATTAGGGGGTATTCATTTAGCAGGTGTCACACCATTGGGAAATGTTGACATCTTGGGAAATTTGTCCAAAGATTAGGGGGTTTAGGGTAGGCTTTAGGTTAGGTTAGGGTTTAGGTTAGGTCAGTTTAGGTTAGTTAGGTCAGGTTAGGTTAGGTTAGGTCAGGTTAGGCAGAGGCCCGGGAACGATTTTAAAGTTCGGGAGGCTGGAGACTCTGAGTCGGGATTTATCTAGGGTCAGTCGGAGAGGGCTGCAGCCCTCTCCCCCTTGGTGCCTTAAAATTCTCTAAAATTTGGGGGGGTGACGCCCCCCGTCCCAAAGTTGGGGGGGGGCAAGCCACCCCCTGCCCCCCTGTTCCCAGGCCTATGAGGTTAGGTTAGGTTAGGTCAGGTTATGTTAGGTTTCAGGCCCACCTTGGGAAATTTGGAAATGTGACATTTCCCAATGTGTGACACCTGCTCGTACGATACCAACTGACCTAACCTAGAGCCTACCCTAAACCCATTAATCTTTGGTAAAAATTTCCCAAGATGTGCACATTTCCCAATGTGTGATGCCTGCTAAATGAATACCCAAAGGTATTCATTTAGCAGGCATCACACATTGGGAAATGTTCACATCTTGGGAAAATTTTACCGAGATTAGGAGGTTTAGGGTACGCTTTAGGTTAGGTTAGGGGTTAGGTTAGGTCAGTTTAGGTTAGGTTAGGTCAGGTTATGTTAGGTTTTAGCCCCACCTTGGGAAATCAATAAATGTGACATTTCCCAATGTGTGTCACCTGCTAAATGAATACCCAAAATACCCACCTTTCCCTACTAAATTCCTAGATCCTAAGGTGACATTTGGCATATCGTTATGTGGCAACTGTCCCATGATTACCCTCACTTAATAGTTAATAATATGTATTAATAAGCTTACTTGTATCCATGCACTGCTGTTGTTGCCTTGGCTTCTCCACATCCTCCACAGGTCTCTTCACCCAGCATGACCAACGCCCTTCAGGGCCAAATGCCTTGTCTTTATCCGCAAACTCAACTTCTTTGCCTGGGTGCACAGCTTTAAAGTGAACTTTAAATGATCGCTGCTGTCCCCTGTACTGACAAGACTTCCAGTACTTGCACTGTCTTTTCAGCCTTGATGGTGTTACCCTTTTCACTTTTCCCGCACCCTTCTCCATCACCAGCACTGTTCCTCAACAACTATGAATAAAAAAGGCCCTTCAAATATAATATTTACTGTCTGAAGAATTACCCACACCTCCGCGTCATAGGAAAACTTCCGCAGCGAGTCACGCCGTGACAAAATTCTGCAAACTCTTGGCAAAATTTCGCAAACTCTCTCGATTGCCAATGGGAATTTCCAACGGGCATGACAATTGTCACGAAAGTTCGCAGATCTGGTATCAAAACCTGGTATAAAAAGGAAGCTCTGAAGATGTTTGAAATGTGTTGACGGATTCTATAAAACTCTTTAAACACGCGAATGTAGTCATGTCAAATCGTTTTTTTCTGGTGGTGTCAAGAGGCTACATTTCTGGCGAAATTATTTTTCACGATGCTACGCAGTTAATAAACACGTCGCCGTCGCTCTGTTCTGTCACTTTCGTAGGGAAAAATACAAAAACTGTCACGCAAACCCGGGTTTGCGAGTTCGCGGGTTTTTGCAACCCTGCTCCTCAATGTCGCTCGGAGAGCAAAGTCGTTCGGAGACAGTGGAGGATGAACAAAATTCCCTCGAATAGCGATCCCTCGAGATAGCGAAGAATAACACAATCCGGAGTTCGGCACATAAAGGTGAGAAATCCCAAGCGATCTTCGGCAATCGAACATCAATTACTCGCAATCTTCTACCGTGTATAGAATAGATTGCATTTATATTCCAGATGAATACTTATAATTCCCATTAGCTGTCATCTTACATCACATACAAAACAACGAGCAATTATTAATTACTAATAGGTACAGTACTTCTACACTTGGACGGTAGTAACAGAACTAGTAGGCATAAGCCATTTCCTTTAATATCTTCTTCAGCACATTTTTCAGCTTGATATATTTTGTGGAAGAAACATGAAAATACGCTGATATGGATGGAATCATGATCTATATGAATTTCAGTGGTGCACTTCTAAAAAGCGTCCTATCAAAAAATAATTTTATAGACAAAGCAAAATTGGGCATAACTAAGATAACATTTCACACCATTGCCGATCAGTTTAGCCGCGGCAGTGGCGGCCTCACAGCCGCGGCATCGGCAACCTCACAGCCATCACAGTGACCGCCTCACAGGTGCGGCAGCGGCCGCCTCACAGCCCGAACCATGGCCACCTCACAGTCGCAGCAGTGGCCGCCTCATAGCCCCAAATCAATCCGCTAATATGCAGGCGAGACGCAGCCGCCAGTATAGCGCCGACGACACTCGGTCGGCGAAGCCTGGATGGCGCGCAGGTCACTGACTATGCGGATGTTGTCCATCTTGTACGACAAATTCTTGTTGCTATCCTTGAAGCAGCCGCGCGAATCCATGCTCCTAGTTCGGCTCTTGCAGTGCGGGGCTAAGACCGACGAAAAGGCCGATATCCCGCATATCTTGATGATAAATGGGTTCACACGAAACGCAATGCATGCAGGGAATATAATAATAGGTGATAGTGGTGTTAACTGAGATCAACGCGAATAATGCTAATTTGAATTAATATGTTTGGCTGGCCATAATATGTCAACATACTGCACCCACAAGCCAAATATTGCACCATGGCATCACCCCACTCCGTTGAGCATATAAGAATATGCGATCGATAGTAATCAGAAAGGGTGGGGTACATGTACAACCAGAGCAGTGACTGCCGGGTGTGGAAAAATTGCCTAATCCTGGATTTGGTGCATCCAGACCATCATCCTCTTGAAGAAATCGTCTTCATTTTTCTCACTTGTAGGCCAATAATGGTTCTTGACCATGAACTGCTCTGTGATGTGCTCAAGGTTTACTGGAAAGTACCAGCCGAGATTCTGATGCCATAAGCTGGAATAAAAAGAACCTCTCCATATTCAATTACACCCAAACATTTCCTCTCCACATCCAGGATTGCAAAGCACAAATCCAGCCTGCCGACTGCAGACAAGTACTCTGTCCAATCAGGGTTGAAAGAATGTTCCTGCACTGGATGTTTGTCATTTACAAAATTATCCTCCATGGGGAATTGTTTGGAATATATGGGATTATAATATATGAGACCTTTTTACCAAAAGATTTAAGATGTTTGCAAATGACTGCAAACTTCTTCCTGTTTGATTGACATGCCCAAGCTAACTGGAAAATACAGAAAGGAGTTAATGATTCAGAAAGACAAAATTACAATTTTGGAAATGAATGTTAAGCATTTTGCTCTCGAAATGCAACATTAAAGAGCAAATTCAACCATGTCCAACCCTCCTTGCTTTGAAACTGAAGAATTCCATGAAAATTTTGACACACAGCACCAAACTTACATCACATGTACAGATATGCTACAGCTCATGACAGCTTTATTGAAGGGAAATGTATTTAACCAAGCTTTACTGGTTTTGAGTTGTTCCCCATGTTGAAGCAACTTGAGAATACATATTACTCTAGACATATCTAGCATAGCTCCAGAAAAATGAAATAATGGTACATATCCAGGGATACTTGGCAAAAAATTATGCTTCAACTAAGCATTTCTTTCAAGCATAACTCAGTACATCTGTACTTGTGCCATGATTATACAGTGCACCAAAATTCTGGCGCAATTATTTCAGTTTGAAGTCCAGTAAAACATGCATGTATTCTTTTCACACTGGATTGGGATGCTGGTGTCCCATATCCTAGCCATATCCTGGCCAGTGGAAAAATACCATCTATTCTAGATATATACTATTCAAGATATCTGGATAGGGAACTTGGGCAAAATATATGCCTGAACAAATAATATTTTTCAAGCCAAACTCTACACATCTGTGCATGTCCTGGAATGATTGTACAGTGCACCAACATTCTGGTACAATTACTTTATTTGAAATCCAGCATAATATGCATGTATTCTTTTCACACTGGATTTAGATGCTGAAGACCCATATCCTGGCTAGAGTGGAAAAATGCCATCTATCCTACATATATCCTATTCAAAGTATCTGCATGATACGTATACAAAGAAAAGTACCATTATTGTGCTGTAATCTCTGTGCATGTTAGAGTTGCTGTTTTTTCTTTTACAAATAATTGGAACTGACACAGCAAATTCTGGCATGGCAAGGTGGATGGGACTGAAAAGCAAAGTAAGCAGACCAAATCAGCACCAGGTCTACATTCCAATGTTCTTCTATATAGGTATTTATCTAAAACTTATCCACTTGCCATCTTAGGAGCTGCAGTAATTTGTAGTTTAGACTGTATACAAGACATGCTAATCAGTAATCACATGCTTTTCCTCTGTAAAGCAAAGGTGTTATCATAGGACATCCTACGTTAAGATTTCTAATTTAATGAAATACAAAAAGAACAAGTTAATTTTGTCCCCATAAAAGGTGGTAAATTTATGATTTCAGGTAATTTTGGAATTGGACCTACCTTTTCTAACAGTTTATGAACATGGTTAACATGATGTGACCGCTCATTTCCTCTGCAAATGCTTACTTTTCAGTTGGCAGGTAGAAGAACACTAAAAAGGTGGCCTTCAATTGGGTAATATAGCATACAAATAATGCTCAAAAGCAAAAGAAATAACATAAAACCAACCTACCATGAAAAAAAGAAATTTTAAAAAGTAGAAAGCTTTCATATTTATTTCTCAAGATTCAGCAAATGAAAAACCTAACCTAACCTAGCCTAACCTGCTTTTGAAGAAAAATCAACATTTTTATTGTTGTTCAGTAAAGGAAAATTGTTCTCCATAAAAACACCTAAACTAACCTCATGTAACCAAACCTAACAACACTCTTTGCTTCATGGCAGTACAATGTGTGTAAAACTTGTCCTGTGAATATCTAAAATCACAATACCCAACAATTTACACTAGATGTTTTTGTTTTTAACTTTCAGAATGACATGACACTTCAGGACAATATTAGGTAAATCTGCACCTTCAGGTAATTTTTGAATTCTTGGAATTTCTTTTTCCAATGCAATCTCTATTTGAATGTGGGCAACATGACGTGACCACTCATTTCCTGTGCATATGCATACCTTTCAGTTAGTAGGCAAAATAACACCGACAAATGGGCTTGGAGTTGGGTAATATAGCATAAAAATAAGGTGCAAAAGAAAGAAAAAATGCAACATAACATAACATAGCATAACCTAGCCTAGCCTAGCCTAACCTTCCATGTAAGAAAATGCATTTCTTGCAAAAATAAAATTTCACAATTTTTCTCAAACATTTTCAAATTTAAAACCCTAACATAGCCTACCCTAGCTCAATCTGTTTTTGAAGATATATTTTTTGTTTGTTGAAAAAGGTGTAAAAATGAGTGTTTTTAACTTAAAAGAAAAGCTTAACCTAACCAGTCCTTACCCTATTGCTTGCTTCATGAAGATAAAATGTGTGCAAAACTTGCCTCATGCATACCTTAAAGTGCAATTATAGCCAATATTGTGAGATCATATTTCTGAACATGATTAAGACAATGGAACCATTCATTCCTGCTCAAAATGGAATGAAATTATGTTTTGCTTTCTTGTTTTTTTTGCAGAAATATTTGATTTTTCCTTTTTCTGAAAATAGTGTTCGACCCTGATATATTTCTTTCGAAAAAGAAAAGACTAGGCTGGAATTAAAGGCTTGACATAACACATGGGATAAAGCATAAAATCACCTCGTGGCAGAGGTTATGTTAGATTACGATTTATTTGACATATTACATTCTTCTTCATTATATACTGCCCCAACTAACTATCAAGATGTTGATATTATCATCGTTACCAACTGGAAAGTATGCATGCACTTGTGCTGGTAATATGTAAATGGTTAGGTAGGCAACATGCTACATCATCTTAATCCCATTATTAAATGTGTTCTTATAATATTTTTTGTCTTACAATGTCATATCCAAAGTAAAACAACAAACTTACCAATGCTTGCACTCTGGACACCGCTACCCAAGATCATATCCTTGTACCTAGGAAGGTACCTTGGCACCTAGGTAGGTTCCTGCCTGGGTTCCTAAGTAGGTAGGAGCATCAACATACCGTTCTGTATTATCCTGATCCAATTTGACCTCTAACCTCCAGGTGCAACTGGTTCCCTGTAAGTATCTTGAACGGTTGGATGGAGTCTACGCCTGAATATCTAACCAGGTACATACCTCGGCAATGTCAATATGAATCAAGGCAGTCAAGCAATCAATTCACGAAAACAAGACATTCATTCGCCATCACGATTAGGTACAAATACCTTAAACAACCAATTTTCGAACGAACGACAGAACAAGCCACCAAGAGTTGCCTGATTTCCAATTCCTCATTTACAACTAGATTTCTATGCGACGACCACATTGGTCGGCCGGTCCGCATTCCGTCGGCACTTTTGGCGACCACGGTATGCCATTGGTTTAGCATTGTGGTTGTCAGAAAAGCGCCGTCCTGTGCCGACGGGAGCTTCTAGTATAAATATGGTATGTCAGAGGGACGGGATATTTGGTGGCATTAGCGGTACGCGCATAGTACACTTTGGATTTGGAAAAGGATCATTGCTGCTAAATGAAAGTAATTCTATCATTTATGGTTCAAATGTTGACGGACATATCAAAGCAAAATGTTGGCTTTGGTCGCCACTACGGCCCGGTGAGTCTGCACCTGGTCGCCGACGTTATCGCCAGGACGGTGCTATTTTTGAGCCCTGTTCTCTACACTCCTCCAGGTGCACGTGGCACGTGCTGCATAATTTTTGTTGCACTACCGAGCTTGGAGAATTTCTTGACTGGGACTCGTGGTGTCGGTTAGGTGTCGATCGGTCCATTGGTTTGCGAGCTATGTCGATTGAAACCGAGCCGATTCGGCGCACGAAAAGTGATCATATCCCGACTTAAAAATCCGCGTTTTACATGCTATACCAATTGACGACAGAGGATTTCTCGGCGCAACCCGTTCTCCCATCACATCGGTGTCCCTCACGTGGAGCACATTGACTCGATCGCACCGGAATTATGCCCAAGAGGTAGCCAACACTGTGCGCTTTCACGTGGTGTGACACATCCCTCGTTCCCCGCGATGTGAGCCGGGCCTGGCGCCAATGTGTGGTGGTTGGGATTTTCGTCTGAAAGAGCCCCAGCCCCATGTTAAACAGGAGTGGAGGCGTCGCTCGAATATGAGAGCATGGCTCGCGCTACCCTTCACCCACCGATACAAATTGTACATTGCGGTTATCCCATGCGACTGGCTATCCGTCCACCAAATTTAATAGCTCTAGTACGCGCCGCTCTCAGCTCGTAGGTGCCCAACTCATGGCCGACTAATGGCCTACTGACGGCTGTCACATGGCCGACTGATGACCGACTAACGACTGAATCATGGCCGACTGATGACCGACTAACGGCTGACTCATGGCCAGCTGATGACCGACTAACGGCTGACTTATGGCCGAATGATGACCGACTAACGGCTAACTCATGGCCGACTGATGGCCGACTAACTGCTGACTCATGGCCAGCTGATGACCGACTAACGGCTGACTCATGGCCGACTGATGACCGACTAACGGCTGACTCATAGCCGACTGATGGCCGACTGATGTCCACTTGCCGTCCACGTCACGCGGCGTGCCGCGTCATGACACCCCAGCCAGCCAACCCAGGCTGAACTGACGTGTATCTCCCAGCTACAGCCGCTCACTGGAGCCACCTCGGTGGTCCACGACCCGGCCAAAGTAGGTGGGGATTGTCGGCCCGGCAGAGGCCGCTGTTGGCCAGTGTACCGGGGCGCAGTGCCGGCCAGTATAACGGGGTGTAGTGTCAGGCAGTGTACCTGTAGTCAGTTTTTGCTCGCCGGCCTCAAAACGCTGCAGTCCCCAGGTGAGGCGACGCCGTGTCTCCGCCGATGTATTTCCAGAACAAGCTCAGGCGCATGGCTTTGTGAGAGTGCGTGGCTGGGGCGCTCTCCTCGTGCTGCTTGAAGTAAGAAAAGTAACATGGATATCCTTGTCACATGTGTGCGGAATTATATGGCATTCGTTATTTTGTACACAAAGATAGCGATAAGGGATTTCTGTCATCTGCTTATTGTACTGATCAGTGTGTGGTATAGTATATGATAGCACATGATAGCACGTGGAGCATATCATAGCACATGAGAGCACATGATAGCTCCATTCGGATGCCCTGAACGTCATCGTTCGGATTGCCGATTCGAGATTAGCTGTGAGCGGAGGTAGAAAGTTACTGAAGTTTGTCTTCCACCAAAACGTTTCTCGGCACGTCTTTGCTAGACAAACTGAGACTTCACCGACCTGGCGTGCCTTGCCTTTTCAAACGTAATGATCACACCACACGCAACACCTACTAAACGTTCTACTTCCTCCTTTGTGCTTAGTGCGGATGGCTGCTATGTGTTTGTTTGCCTGATGCAGAGCTACAATTGGTATTCCTGTCCATGACCTATACTTTGTCGTTCCGCCGATGATAAGAGCTATTCGTATGTCTCCTGGACAAAAGAGGTTATTTCTGGCTGGGACGAACCTTCCACTTGATGGGGAAGCTCATCCATTGGCATAAGAAGGGTGTGGGGTAGGGAGCACGGATCCTCCACATTTGATGGTGTGAGGCCGGCAAAGGTAAATGCCGCCCTCCCCCTACACACACACAGGTACGCATATACACATACAAACACACACACACACATACACACACCTACACCTACACACACACACACATACACACATATACAAACACACATACACACACCTACACACAAACACACACACACATACACACACCTACACACACACACACACAGGTACGCATACACACATATACAAACACACACACACATACACACACCTACACACAAACACACACCTACACACACACACACATATACACACACGCACACACACACACAGGTACGCATACACACATACAAACACACACACACATACACACACCTACACACACACATACACACATACACACACAAACACACACACATACAGGTACGCATACACACATACAAACACACACACACATACACACACCTACACACACACACACCCACACACGCACACACACAGTGGCGTATCTAGGATTTGTGTTCTGGGGCAAGCGGATTTGGACGGGGCTCACCTATCTCCATTTTCAAAAGTACCCGGATTTCGACAACTAATTGTTTCAAAGAGGTACATTTTGTATTTTTTTAAGTAAAAGAATTAGTGACCGACTTAGTTGCATATGGAGGGAGCTCAATGTACCACTATCGTTTCTGCGTCACCGGACTTCAACACTAACTCCCCTTCCCCACCCTGTTCGAAGGTTTTTTCGTTTGGTATCCCCTGATAAGTCACCTCACACTGCGAAAATTACACCTGTACAAATCACTTAAAATGTGAAATTGTTCAATTTCGAGCCTTCCAGTTCATAACGCCAAGCCGCCACCACGCACGTCCACGTGTACACCAGCCTTACGCATTCGGCGCATTCGCCACACTTCTACGATTTCTGTGATTTCGTCACACTTCTACGGTTTCTGCCAGGCCTACTGCGTTTTGATAATCGCTGCCACATGCGACACTTGCGCCATATTTGACGTGATGGAATATTTCTTATCGGGGTTCGCTGTGAAAATTCGATTAACTCAATTCGATGATTAGTTCTCTTCCTCCCACATATTCTTGTGGTTAAGAAATTCATGTATCCGCTGAGCTTTGATGCACTTCATCGCATTGGTGAAATATGCTTCCAGATTGACTACCAAACCGAGGCCCTGGCTCGGTCTTCTTTTATTGGACCCGTTGCGTTTTTCATCGTCTACGGATGCGTTTTAGGGCTCGAGCCCATTTTTGTTAGGGGCCTGGCCAATTTCTTAGGCCTCGGCTCTTTTTAGGGTTTGTTGCTTTTGTGTGCACCGACGATTTTGTTAGGTACCGGGCTTTTCCGAAGACCCCGACGTGTTTACTTAGTGCCCGGTCTTTTTGTTCTTTTTAGGACCATGTCGCTTTGATTGGGCTCCAGCATGTTTCCGATGCCCTCATGCGGTCTCATGGCCCCGGTGTGCTTTGAGGGCCTCCGGTGTATGTTTTTTTTAATGCTCCAGATGTGTTTATTTTTGGCTACAACATATGTTCTAATGCGCGATCGTTTTTTACGAGACTCGGTGCACTTTGGAAAGCCTAGTGAATTTTCGTCCCTCCTTGCTGTGGTCTTATGATCCATCTGTTATTTATTTGGGGCTTCTGACGCACATCTGTATTGCCTCAGTACGATTGTTTTGGGAGCTCCGGTGCGATTTCTCGGGGTCCCGGCTTGACTTTTCGACCTCAGGCGCGTGGTTCCGAGGACCCGACGCCAGCTTTCTGGGCTCGACGTGATATTTTGGAATTTCTCCTAAATGTTTTGATATCCGAATCCCGGCCTGATTTGTCATGCTTTGGACGCACGTTAATTGAAAGGTTTTGCTTCTATTTTTTTCGGGCTCCGGTAAGTTTTTTTGTGCCATACACGATTTTTGAAGGCATCTGGTGCTATGTTTGGGGCTCCAGGGTGATTTTCCTGGCCCGGACATTTATTTTCTGACTCCCTCCTTATTTTGTAGAGCTCCGACTTGATTTGTTTCGGGTCCCGATGCGATTTTTCTGGCTACCCTGTGCTTATTTTGTACCCTCGACGCCAATTGTGGGAGCCCCGTCGGAACTTTGTGATCGCTCGACCCTAGGTTTTGAGACTACCGACGGGAATTTTGGGCCCCGAGCGCAATATTTGGGGGACCGGCGCAAGTTTGAGGGGCGCGTTTAATTAAGCTGGGCCCATCGCGATTTTGGCTTACGCTAGTGCAAATTTTCGGGCCCGGGCACCAGTTTTATGTTGTCCGTCGTATTTATTTCGAGCCCCTACGCGAAATATGGGGACCCGGCGCGAATTTTGGGGCCCAGCACAATCTTTGGGGACCCCGGCACGATTCCTGGGAGCCCTGCCCTCTCAGGAAGGAGGGGGGGCGTATTTACCTCTTGGGTATGCCACTGCAGCTGCTCAATTAGCTTCTTTTTTTCAGCCGATGGCACCCTTCAGAGTAGAAAAGCCATTCGGATAATTTTATTTCCGGATCTGTTCTGAATTGTCCGGTGCTGGGGTCGATTCGATCGAGTCTCGGTGTGATTTCTGGGGTCGAGTATTGTTTTTTATGCTCCCTGCGCGATATTCTTTGGCCTGGTACGATTCTTCGGGTTCCCGGTACGAATTTCTTCCGGTGCTCGGACACGTTTTTTTCCGAACCCAACGGTTTTTTTGTGTTTTTTTTTGTTTTACGAGATTGTTTAAGTCGCACAGTGACATTCCGGGTAATAATTTATTTTTTTCGTGGCCAGCTGCGACATTTGGGACCCCGGTGCGAAATCCCTGGAACATTTGGGTTCCCAGTATGCTTTTCAAGAGCTGCGATGCGATTTTTTGGGGGCGCCGGCGTCATTTGTTGGGATCTCTCACGCGAGTTTTAGCGGCCTCGACACTTTTTTGGAGGTGGGGAGGGCTAACACGTTTCGGATTTCCATGCCTGGATTGCATTTTCGTTTCCCCGGCTTTATTTTCTTTGGGTCCCGATGAAACTCGGAGACTTTTGGGGCCTCGGTGCGACCTGTCGAGCTCCTAACTTCATGTTTTTCCTGAGCACGGGCGTGACTTTCTTAGACCCCCCAGGATCAGCGTGATTTTCAGGGGCCCCAGCCAGACCTTTTGGGCCTCCAGCGTCATATTCAGGGATCCGGCTCATTTTTGTGGGCCAAATCGTTATTTTCAGGTGACCAGGCGCGAACTTATGAGGCTTTCAGCTGATTTTAATGAGCCCAGTCCCGATTTTTGGGGCCCTCAGCACGATTTCCGGGGACGCCGCCCAGACCTTTTGAAGCTTTCATCGTGATTTTCATGGGCCGGCCACACTTTTTGACCCCCCCCCCGAGTCAATTTTAGTGACTCGGAGCGATTTGTGGGGCCCAATGTGATTTCCAGGGGCACCGATACGATGATTGGAGGCCCCAACGGATTTGTAGGGGGCCCGGCGCAATTTTTCGAATCCCGATTCTTGGAGGCTCCACAACCTCTCGGAGGGAACTGCCACCTTTGCCCCTCCCCCTTCGGTACGCAACTGCACATACATACATACATACATACATACATATACATACACACACACACACTTTTAACACACGCCTTGGTTTCAACGAATGAGTATGCAACATAGCCGAAGAAGGTATATGCGAATGAAAATAAAGTAGTGAACCGACACTCCTTTCTGTTTGAGTAAAGTTACTATTCTGGTGCGAAAAGGTCGATAAGACGTCTTATACTCTCAGTGAGTTATTATATTCTCCTTATATTCTCTCAAGTGTCAGTTAATTGAACAATATATATTTCTGGATCGTATCTCCTCGGTTACAAACTATTTTAGTGTTGAACATTTTGACCCTACATAAACCAGTCCCCACTTCTCTAAAGCTCCTGCTAGGCATGAGCTTATCTAGTAGAAATCGAAATGCTACGCGGTTTGCTGGAATTTTGGTGGACCCCTGGCCTATATCATTCACATGGTCGACATCCTTTCCTGTTGACTTTGATGCTCCAAGGCTAACAGTTGTGATGCTCCAAAACTGTTTCTCAATCAAGGGTGATGTTTAGACACTTTTGGTGAGCAATCCTTCACAGCCTTCTCTGCAATACTGAGATTTACAATGACTTACAGATTTAACATGGCACTGCACGACGTTCATATGCTCGTAAGTACATGCCACAAGCGTCCATTACGAGTGCAGGATAATTCATAAAGCGCTACCCGTAGACAAAATGGCATGCAGTGGCACGAAACATATCGCATGTGATGGTTGATCGGCAAATAATAATCCGACGTTCGAGACATTAATCACGCTCTCCGCCTCCTAGCCGTCATGTTTGCATCGAAATCAACATACTTTTTCCGCTTTCGCACCAGCAGCACATCGTAAACAAGTGCAACCGATCCAGCCACACCGGGAAACGTCCACCATCCCGGCTGAGAGCGCGGCGAACTGTGCACCACCTCGAAGCCGAGCAGGCTGAGCTGCTGCAGAGCGCGCCACAGCTGGCGGTAGAAGGTGAGCTCCTGCTCGGCGTGCGCGCGCAGGTGCACGCTCAGCGCCAGCTGCTCGACGCGGTCGAGCACGAACATGCGGCTGTGCGAGTCCTTGGCGTCGACCAGCTGGTCGAGCAGCATGTCCGTCTCGAGTCCGACCAGGTCGGCCTGCAGGTACTGCAGCGTGCGCCGCTGGTGGCCGAGCGCGGCCATCACGCCGTCCAGCGTGAGCACCTCTCCGTCGGCGCCGGCCGGCCGGTGCCTGTTGCGGCCCACGCCCAGCGCGTGCAGCTGCACGCCGTCCGGCGGCCGCAGCTGGCGCCACGCGGCGCGGTGGTCGAGCACGTGCACCTGGCACGGCCGGTCGGCCAGCGCGCGCACGAACGGCGCGCGCGGGTCGGCGCCGAACACGTAGGCGAGACAGGGCCGCTCTGGCGAGCCGAGCGCCAGCGGCGGCCGCAGGCACGCCGGCTTGGTGGCCAGCGTGTCGGCGCCGCTGATGTCTGGACCGCTGGTGCCGCTGCCGCCCAGCTTTTCGGGGCCGCTGCTGCCTGGCGTTTCGGGGCCACTGCTGCCCAGCGTTTCGGGGCCGCTGCCGCCTGGCGTTTCGGGGCCGCTGCTGCCCAGGCTGTTGTCGCCGCTGCTGTCCATGGGGGTGGGCGGCCCGCAGTTGCCGGACGCCGTCGACAGCCAGCGGAACACGTTGCTGAACACGGCCAGATCGTCGGCGGAGAAGCGCTGCTCGGCCCAGCCGCTGGCCGGCCGCGTCGACACCGGCAGCGACTGGGGAAATTGGCCGTCGTCGTACATGAAGTAGTTGGCCGGGTTGGGATCGCTCCAGAGCGGCTGCGGGTTTCGCACCACAGGCACTGGGTCCTTCCGAGCCCTCAGGCTTCAAGCTGCTATCTACGCTGCCCATCGCATTTCTCGTTAGGTGTGTGTGCTTAGTGGTCGTGCCCGTTTGTTCGCTGCCATTGTCCGCGCGTCTGTTCGGCTGGACCTGGCCATCACCCTTGGCTGAATGCCTCACGCCATCGGGGGCCTCCTTCGCCGTCTTGCCGACGTCGAAGTTGACCCGCTTTAGAATAGACGAAAGGACTTCACTGGTGTGTGACTGCGACCAGGCCTGGGTGTCAGATGGACCGGCCAGCTTCTGCCAGTTGCGCGGGACGCTCTCCGGCCAGCTGTCGCCAAATGTGTTGCGTCGATCGTCCGGTGCCGTGACGTGCCGCCGACTCCTGCAACAACACCGCGGTGTTACCACAACACAGAAGGACGCTGACTTTGGGGGGGGGGCGGCGATGACTGAGGCTTCACGCCATGGATGTTGTTCGAAGGGCGCGTCCAAATGTTGCTGTACGGTCGGACGAGGTCCGGCTGGCCCTGCTATGCCCATCACACCACACCAAAAGGTTCCATCCAGGAACCCAGTCAGGGACATTTTTTCGTTCTTAAAATTCCCGAGGACTCCTCAGATTTGAACACGTCGTATCGTTTGAAGCGTGTATTAAGCACGATATTCTTAGATTTCGAAAGAGTTCTGGTTTTCGCCATTGATCCAAACAATCGGCGGTTTCGACCACAGACCACGGACACAGCACAACCGACCACGAACACGGGAGAGTCGACCACGAACACAGGACCACCGACCACGGACACAGGACCACCGACCACGAACACAGGACCACCGACCACGGACACAGGACCACCGACCACGGACACAGGACCACCGACCACGGACACAGGACCACCGACCACGGACACAGGACCACCGACCACGGACACAGGACCACCGACCACGGACACGGGAGAGTCGACCACTGACACAGGACCACCGACCACGGACACAGGACCACCGACCACGAACACAGGACAACCGACCACGGACACGGGACACAGGACAACAGACAACGAACACGAGGGAATGAAAAACATGGACGGACACGAATCGGACACGCATACAAGTTCAATACTGTAATTTCAAATGTTAGCTTTCTCTCGTCATGAATATATGAGTCTCTCGTGATGAATATACTAATATATGAATATTAGCGATGACACCAAGTGCTGACATATTCACGAACCCGCTGAATGCATTAAAGACGCAGGTAGTTGGACACTGTGCTGCGACTTCTCGGATGACTTCTCCTGTAAAGGGCCCAATATGCTGTTGGAGATTGTGGACAATAAACAATAAACAATGAGTGGATGCAGCAATTATGTGGAGTTGTATAACATAAGCTACTGGGTCCCGTGCATGAAACTTGCCATTTTGCCTCCAAGCAAAGCATCAAACGTTTGGCGCCGAACGTCCTGTGATTTTGAAATACGTGAGGCGCACTGTGGTACCTTGAACTATTTCTTGGCAGGTTATTGAATACAAATATAATGCAACGTTGTACACTAAAATAATGGAGTTGTTGCACGTCATCTAACACCCACTTTCTTTCACTTTTTGCTTATGGTTTTGCATTAAAAAATGTGGAGCAGCATTCATTTTCATCAATGAAATTGAGATTAGATTGGAATGGAACATATTAATGAAACTCAAATAATATTCATCAGTTATCCAGATCGTTCGGTGATTGGTCGTGACGTCAGGCTTGAACACCAGCCGAGGACGACAAGGGCGTGTGCAGTTAATTGGCATTTGGCAAAGAGGGAGAGGGAAAGAGGGAAGATGGCAGAAAGGGAGCGGACGCGTTGGTATTCTTGCTTCGCACCAAGGTGCAAAAGCACCACAACACTGAACCGAAAAGACATTCATTGGTCTTCCCATCACCTGAAAGAAATGGAAAATATGGAGCGACCCAGCCGGCGGGAATGGCCCCTTTCAAACCGCCAGTGGTGGCGTATGCTGCGAGGATTATTTCAATGTAAGTGTTGAACCTTCATTATTACCAGTTTTCTCCACTAGTTAATCTGCGGCATGATTGCAAATGTGCTTACGTCCACTGGTCACTGCTATATTGATCCATACTATATTGTTTTGAGGCTGTAAACATGAATACAGTTAGCATTGCAATGGGCAAAGTTGCTGTATTTTATGAGTGATGCTTTGCATTGCAGCCAGGACTTTAATAAGCAGGCGGGAGGCCAGCATTTTTTCAGCCTTATGCTCCAATACATTGCTGGTCTGGACCATTTGGGCGCAGTCATCTGGGCCGGCCCTATAGGGTTTTCTCAAAATTGGCATTGCAGCTAATACCATAGATAAACAACAGAGTTGCAACTGTTTTGGCATGGCAAAACAACCCATAAAATAGCGTGCATACCTTTTACTGACATATCAGAGGTCGCAGTACCAGCGCAGATGTGTCCTTTATAACGAAGTTACAGTATAGGTCTAAAATTCATTTTTGTTTCAAATTTGCTATATTTCAATAAATTTTCACAGCTTAGGCTTATCTAATATGAAACAGAAGCATAAACAACAAGATGTGCTACTTTTTAGATCCATACATATTCTTAAAACACTATATTATTAAGTACGAATCACATGCAGTGACTCTTTACGATCATCATCTCACAACAGTGTATGCAATAGCAATCGGGCGTACAATCCAGCCAAAAAGGGGTATAATAGTTGTTATGATTAAATAATAGAAAAGGCACAAAATCAAACCTACAAATTGCATGGTACCTCTGCACTTCTGTAGCCTGCAATGGCATCGGTGACAGCATACTTAGCCTATGCACCCAATGTTAACTACCTAGGTCAAGGTGTCCGCATTCGGTTTCGGTTGGGCATCATATGTACATCAAAAGGTCAGAATTATGCTATGCAAGATGTAAAAATAGCATATATGAGCATTTCCCGCTGAAGGATGCTGTGCAATAAACGTGTTTCTAATAACATACAGAGAATCTAAAGATAGCTATATTCTTTGTTTATCACAGGTACTGCAAACATTAGTAAGTGACAAAAATGATAAGATGTGTGTGGGTCAGTGAAAATTGCACATAAGATGTGGGACGTTGACATTAAGATGTAAATGCTTTCCTCATAATGTGCCGATATACACCTAAATTCCTGATGTTGAACAAACTGACACAGATAGATGACTGGTGTAGGTGTGGTGGCAGCTCAATTTAATAAACATTGCATGGGAAACAAAACGGACACACATATTGGCAGCAACAATCATTTTCAGGATAACATTCATACTCAGCAAATATGGCACTACCTAAGCCTCCCAGTGTGTGTGTGTGGTTGAATTTGGCCAGCCTGCCACCGTGTGGTGATATCGGCTGTTTCCGTGTGTTATGTTGTTGTGTTAGCGTTAAGCGTTAGGTAGCGCGTAGGTAGCGTTAAGCGTTAAGCGTTAATGTAGTTAAGAGGTATAAAGGGGTGAAGGGCATGGTAGGAGGATTAGTCGAGGGGTGGAAGAGAGTGTTGATTTGTTGAGCAGTGCCGAAGTAGGTTTGTAGGCGTCTTGAAGCTTGGAGTGTGCTGAGTAGAGCTGGGTTGAGCAGAAGTACAGTAGAGTTGGTAGAGGTCCGAAGATGATGCGGTTGAGAAGAGTTGCCAGTCCGGACGGTGCCAATTTGGGGTATGGGGTGTAGTGTGGGGTTTGGGGTTGGGTCATCGCCTTAGTTGAGTAACATTGCAAGAACATTCAGTCTTTGGGGTATATTGTTGTTTTTCTTATCTTGTTCTATTTAATCAGTGTCATGTTTTTCGTTTTTGGCTATTTTGTTCATTTTTTCCCCTTTTTGTAACATATCTTTTTCTTTTTATTTCATTTCCTTTTCTTTTTTCCTTTTTTCCCCATTTTTTCCTTTTTTCACAGTTGTTCAAGTATGCGTGTGATAGAGAGAAAGTGGAAGACATGTTCGTGTAGTGCTGGATGGTCGTCGTTGAGGAGTGTGGTGAGGTTTAGTGGGATGTTGTGTGTGGCGCAGTAGTTGGTGATAGGTTGTCTTTGGTGGTTGTATTTGGTGCAGTAAATGAGTATGTGTTTGATTGTGAGTGTTCGGTGACATGTTGTGCATTGTGGTCTCGGTTGTCGTAGGATGAGGTATGAATGTGTGAGTGCTGTGTCCTATTCGTGTTGCTGTGCTGTGGAGTGCTGTATGTTCGTATTCGTGTTAGTGTACATTCTTTGAATCTGGTGTGTTGGTTGATGGAGTGCCATTGTTCGTGTTTGGGGTGTATTTCGTGGAGTTGTGTTATTGTTGTGTCCCAGGTTTGTTGTATGTGTTTGTTGAGGGTTTGGCGTATTGTGGGGTAGTAGTCTGATTGTGAGTATGGGCATTGCGTGATTTGCTGTAGTGTTGTGGCTAGGTTTGCTTCTGTGTCTGCGTGTTCATTACCATGTATGTTTGTGTGGCTTGGGATCCAGAGGAGTAGTGGGCGTTGTTGGATGTTTAGTTTTTGTGTATGTAGAGTATTTTGGGGATAAGTGGCTGTTTTAATTTGGTGTAGGGTGTTATGCTTTGTAGTGCTGATTTTGCGTCAGTGGCTATGATGTTGTGTTCCATTTGTGTGTTGTAGATGGTGGAGTAAGCCGAAAAGATTGCGTACAGTTCTGCTGTGTATGTGGATGCGGTGTCGTGCAGACGGGCCCGCAAGATGACTCGGGGCGGTGCTGTATTGGAATACAGCACCGCCGCTGAGCCCGTCTGATGTGTGGGTGTTTTGGATCCGTCTGTGAATATGATGTTATAGTTTGCGTATTGTGCTGTGAACTGTAGGAAGAGTTGTTGTATTTCTGCGTCTGTGTATGTGTGTTTTGGTTTGTCTATGAGAAAATGTGTTGTGGGTGCTTGGTGTTTCCACCATGCTGTGGGTGGTGGGAGTGGTTGTGTTGTAGGGAGTGTGATTTGTAGACTATTTGCGTGTTGGTGTATGCGACATCCTATTGTGGTTTTAGGTCGTGATCTTTTCGTAAGTTGGTGTTTGCGTTTGGTGCGCATTTTGAGTGTTTCAGTGCATGGGTGTTGTTTGACGAGTTGTGTTTTGTAGTGGTATCTGAATAGTGCTTCTGTGCGTCTGTGTTTGAGTTCTGGTATGTGATTGTATATGTGGAGTGCGAGGTAAGGTGTAGTGATGTATGCTCCGGTAGCTATTTTTAGGCATTGGTGTTGTGTGTCTAGAAGCTGGAGGTTTGTTTTGGCTGCGTTTTCAAAGAGTGGGGATCCGTATTCCATGATTGGTCGAATGATTGCTTTGTATAATGTCAGTAGTGTGTTTCGGTCGGATCCCCAGTTTGCGCCAGAAATTGCTCATAATAGGTTAATCCTTTTTGAGGCGCGTTTTTGAATATTTGGAATGTGGGGCCGAAAGGTGAGTCGTGGATCTAATGTGATACCTAAAAATTTTGTTGTGGTTACAAATGGTATGGGTGTGTGGTCTATTTTTAGTGGTGGTAAGTTTGTATCTCGAGTGTAGCCGAACAGAATGCATTTCGATTTGTGTGGTGCTATGTGTAAGTTAAGTAGGGCTAGCTTGTTGTGCAGCTCTGTTAGTGCGTTTTGTAGTATTCCTAATGCGTTGTTGAGTGTTTCATGTGATGTCCAGAGTACAATGTCATCTGTGTAAATTGCGAATTTGGTCGGAAAGTTGGGAGTGATGAGTGAGTTTAGGCCTAGAATAAAGAGAAGGGGACTTAATACGGAGCCTTGCATTAAGCCGGTTGTGGGGAATTTCATGTCTGAAGTGTGGGGCCCAATTTTTACTTGAAATGATCGTTTTAGTAGGTAGAAGTGGAGGTAGTGTAGAAGTCTTCCCTGTATGTCTAAGTTGTATAGGTGTTGTAAGAGTGCTGTGATGTTGATTGTGTCATAGGCTTGTTTGAGATCCAGGAAGACGGCGACGGTGGCGCGTTTCTTTGCCGCCGCTTCCTGGATATGAGTGATGAGGTAGGTGAGGTTGTCAACACAGGAGCGGTTAGGGAGAAAGCTTGATTGTATAGGAGAGATTAGTTTTTGTGTTTGAATGATGTAGAGGAGGCGTTTTTTGACAACGCGTTCGAAGAGTTTGTGAAAACAGCTGGTTAGTGCGATAGGGCGGTAGGAGTCGCATAGAGTTGGGTCAGTGTTTGGTTTGGGGATAGGAATTAGCAGAGCGTGTAGCCAAGATTGTGGGTATGTATGTGTTGTCCGTGCGTTGTTGTAGGTGTCGAGTAATGTGTGTAGTGCTTGTGTTGGGAGGTGTTTGAAGAATGATAGTGTATGTTGTCTGGTCCTACGCTTGTGTTTCTTGTTTGTGCGATTGCTATTTGTAATTCTGTGAGTGTAAACCTAGTGTTGTAAAGATGGGGGCGTGTGTGTCTGAGTGGGGGCGGGGGGGTGTCGTGGGAGTGTGGATGACCTAATGTGATAGTTGTGTGCGAAAATGTTTGCTATTGTTTGTGGATCTGTGGTGATGACGTTGTTATGTATGAGTGTGATGGCTTTGATTCGTGGTCTTTGTCGGTGTTGGAATGTTCCAAGAAGTGGCCAAATGTCGCCGAGAGGGGTGAATTTGTTAAATTGATTGCAAAATTTATTCCAGGAGGTCTTTTTGGCATTTTTAATGGTTCTTTTGCACGCGGCTCTGAGTTGTTTGTATGCTGTGAGTGTTTCCGGTGTGCGGTGTCTTTCGTGTGCCTTGCGTGATTCCTCGCGCGGATTGCCCGGTGGCATTCGTCGCTCCACCAGGGCGCCGCGCGAGGTTTGTGTTGATGGCGTGGTTTTGTTTGTGGTATGTGTTGGTGTGCTGTAGTGATGAGAATGTGTGCAAATTGCTCTGGTGTGAGGTGTGCGTTGTGTACTGTTTGTGCGGCTATGGATTCTGAAAAGGGTGTCCAGGCTGCTTTTTTGAGGTTCCATCGGCCCGTGGGTGGATTGGGTGTGCCGGTGGTCGGGATTTGGTGAAAGGTTATAGTTATGGGCGCGTGGTCGCTGAAATGAGGATCGGGATCGGAGGTCCATGATAGGGTGAGGGCTATATGTGAGGATGCCAGGGTTACGTCAGGTGTCGTGGGGGGGGGTGGAAGCCAATTGGGACGAGGTATGTTGGTGATCCGGTGTTGAGTACTGTGAGGTTGTGTTGATGCCTCCCACTGAACCTCATCCTTATAACGTGGCCAAATTCAGGCTTGACTTCTCGAGGAATAATCATCACAGAGCTACCATTATATCTTTACCTGTGGTCTCTGTTCTCTCACTAAGTCATAAAGTCATAAAGTCATAAAGTCATAAAGTTATAAAGTCATAAAGTCATAAAGTCATAAAGTGTTAAGGCTTAATAAGAGCCACAGGGGCCCATCTGGGTTAAGCCTATCTAGAAAAGGTACTAGAAATGTACATACTCTCACCCCAATCAATCCCTTATCTCAAGTTCCTAGGAATATATATATCCCAGCCTATCTAGCACTATTCACTTGCTATTGCATAACACACTCAACATTTACAAACTCCTCCCATCATACCCATTGGAAAAGGTATGTCAAATTTCGGCACGCAGCCGCGCGCCGTTCTTTCACTATCCGCAGAAAACCTTAGGGGGGGATACCCCCCCCCCGAGACGGCAAGGGATCTGGATGTCGCCATTCACTGTGATGTCACGTTTGAACACAACAATGCGCCGTACGCCGCGTCCACACTGCTGCTATACTTTTAGCGTCGGTGGAGCAGTTGTGGTCTTTTCGGGGCTCTTGGAACACTTCTTCGTGCACATTTATAGTGCTAAGTCTTTCAACACAATGTATTTGCTGGTATCACTACAGATATTGGCTTGATATTCATGTTCAATGTGCACAATAAAGGACAAAAGATAATAGTTTCGTTTTCAATTCAAATATGTACACTACACAGTGAAAGACTGTTTATTTGAGGCAGGATGTGGCAGGGCTGATATATCTATTCCACCAGAAAGTTGTTCAGCACTATAAATGTGCACGAAGAAGTGTTCCGAGAGCCCCGAAAAGACCACAACCAACTGCTCCACCGACGCTAAAAGTATAGCAGCAGTGTGGACGCGGCGTACGGCGCATTGTTGTGTTCAAACGTGACATCACGGTGAATGGCGACATCCAGATCCCGCGCCGTCTCGGGGGGGTTATCCCCCCCCAAGGTTTTCCGCGGATAGTGAAAGAACGGCGCGCGGCTGCGCGCCGAATATTTGGCATACCTTTCCCACATCAATTTGGCATGTGTCAAAAATTTGAGGTCAGGTCATCTAGGGTCAACGAGTTAGTGAAGGTCAAGTAAGGTCACCTCCATAAATGTTCAACCAGTCGTCAAGCTTTAACGGATAAAGCTATTTTAACACGCGCCCTGGAGGGCCTCTGAGAATTACGCGCACTGGAGGGGGGGCGGATTCGGCCCCCCTCCCCTAAGATCTCGGCTCCTAGTAAAGCTGGAGGAACGAAATTCGCAGGATGGATGGGCACGGTAGTGAACTCTATTGTGTGAAATTTCCGTGACCTTAGGTCAATATCTTCAAGGTCAAATGAGGTCAGATTGGCAAATTTTTCCGGTTTTGCGTGGCTTGGCTTGTCATCGTTATGGATCGCTGTGATTGTGTTTAAATGCTCAAAAATGGACACCAATGATGTTTTTGACATTACTAATGATGGAATGCAGATGCTAGACCCAACATTTGACCTCAGGTCACCTATATAGCATCACTTTATCAGGTCAGTTACCTGTTCCAGTTACCGGAACCGGCCGCCCGCCCGACTGCTCCGTCGGGCAGCTCGGAGCAATCGGCTTCGTGAAGAAGGGAGTGAAGTACATGAATAAAGTATGGAAACGCAATGACAAACAGTACAAATGACAACCAGTAGTGCATTTATGGCAACATTCCAGTTGATCAAGTTTGGTTCCATTAACCTGTCATGAACTTGACCTGACCTGACCTTGGTGACCTAACATGACCTTGAAACTATACAGCATATCAATATGCATCAAACAAGTCGCTAGTGTTGCCTAGAACAGTTCCCTTTTGTCAGTATACTGGAAGCGCATCAACGCCGATTTTTGTGGTCTGGCGCCATAACATTTGTTTAATTTAGCGGTCCCTAACTTGAAAAATGTTCGGCCGATTTCCATTTTTCTTGCTTTAAACGACGCGCCGTTCATTTCTAAGCAGGTACACCGAAAATCGCGTATATCGACCGGTAAAATCTGCAGTTATTTGCGAAAAACCGGAGGGTAGGCGGATTTCGCACCCCTCTCCAGTGCGCGTGTTAATGAAACTTTCAACGTTTGCTTATATTTAGGGACACAACAAAACGCACCAGAGGAATTTTGATTTTTTTTCTTCAGTTTTTAGTACTTATTAGCTTTGCGTATTTGCCCATTAGAGTTTAAATAGAAGATTCTGGCTAAAGTAAGCATTTTGTATTAGTGCAAGTTGACTTCAAACACCATTTTTCGCTCCGCTCTAACCATTAGGAAAAGAAAAATGAAAGAAAACTTTAAAACTCAAAATTTTGAAATTTACAAAACATAAAATTTTTATCTTGGGGTGGCCAAAGATTGCATGGCCCTGGTCAATTTCGTCTTCCTTTTATGATTCCAAATAATTTTGGGGTTTTCAAATCTCCCCCAAAATGAACTCCCCAGAGCCAAAAACATGATTTAAGTCGTGCAAATCTAGGCCCCTAGTGACGTCACTTTTGGATGAAAACAACATTTCGGGGTGGTATCTGGCCATACTCGTCCATCCCTTTCCAATAACACCTCTTTTGCTTTCGTGCGACGCTTAGTTTGGAGATTAGAGGGGGGGGGGGGGGTGGAGGGGGGTCTGAAGAATATAACATTAGACTTCCCCCGACTGGTTTGGTGAGAGTTCTACATCCTGCATCTGCCACACTTGTTTTGCTCGGAGCGCCTCCGTGTTGTGTTTGACACGCGCTATAGCTACCAAATTTGGTGGACCGATGGGCAGTCACCAGAGACATTCGAGGATGCTCAGTTCACAGAGATGGGTGCCAACGTGTGGCCGCCACATGCACGTGGAAGACCACTGCACCTCGCCTGCAGCTAACCCTTACAGCAGCCTGTGCCAAATTTGTCTGAATGTCCTGCATGACGTATGGACTACATCAAGCTTGCTGTTGTGTGTTGCGCCAACAAAGTGGGGCACCCATATACGGGTTAGACCCGTGCACTGTTTTGATCGGCACACCTCAGAATCATGACGTCATAATCAGCATGACCTCAGAGTCATGACTCCCATGTGCTGGTCAGGGATGTGCATCTGTTTTGATCGGCACAACTCAGTGTTTCTTTTAACGACACATGCGACAGCCATTAAATTGCATTGGACGAATACGTTGACAGAAGCCCTATTCGGCAAAATCGTCCACTAATCAATAAAAAAGGAAGTCGTCCACTCAGGGAATTGAATATACATGAAAGATCAAATCACTCGTAGGTGATGAACACCGATAGGCTTTAGACCATCGAATATCGGCAGGTTTACGGTGGTAAAATGAGGTGAAAAAAGTGTCCAGCCTGTCACATGCAGAATATCAAACACCACTAGGCTGTCACATATTGATGGCTCAAAGTAAGACCCGTACGCATGTGCGCGAGCGCGAAATATCGACGATGATGCTGAAATGGAACAAAGAAAAATGCTTTATTTAGTCTATATATGATCTTCAATTTGGCATCCAATCACTTATATCTCAGCACTATGTGTAGCTACAGGCTGACGTGAGACACTCGCTGCTCCGTGCACTGATACAGGCTGAAGACACTGATTTGATGATCAGCACTAACAGCGATATGAACTGTAGCGAACTATAGAACTGGTGAAGTGAGCATAACTGTATCTCACTTCCGAAGAGTAAGATGAACCACATACAGGCCACATGGGTGTAGCTTTCTATGATCTTGGGAGGGCTTCTTGCCCCCCCCCCCAACCCCCCACCCCCACCCAATGTTGGTTGTGCCCCAACCGAATAATTTCAACTTTTAACATGGTACCCTACGTAGCATTCCACCAATCCATTTGGGCGTACCCATTTCATGTATTGTAGTACCCCCCCCAAACAATTTTTTTTCTTCAGAAATCTACACATACGACAGGTCAACAGAGCAAACCTATCAGAAACATCAACATTGGTATTGCACTCATGAATTGATCAACTTGCTTGTGTTTGAGCAAGAAGAACAAGGAGGTAGCGTAAACCAGGCTAGGTTATGTTAGGTAATACAAAATAGTAGTACATTATTTTCCTTTCTAACTAAAACTAAGCATTTCTGATGAGTATCAGTGGTCACATCATCTTAATCATGCTGATAAACATGGTATTGAAACATGCTGTTCTCCAAATACAATGACTCATTGAAAATGAAATATACCAATACAAATTGAATTCCCATGTACTATAGCACCAATATCAAGGACAGAGTGTCATAGGTCATCATTTGCATTGTTTTCAAGTAATTTATAACACTTTTGGTCAATGCAGCAAGTCCTGCTTATGACAAACATGGGCCCTGACCCAAGTAAATCAAACCCATGGAAGCGACCAGATGAAATTATTAAAATAACAAAGGATCATATTGGAAGAACCAAAACATTCATTCATGATAAAGATTCCACAAGTCTGCAGTGTGGCAAAATGGCTGAAATTACATGTTGGACTGATAAATATTGTGCATAAAATACTGCGCCAAACAGCTTTATATGGCTGGGTAATTGACCCCCCCCTCCAAAGTAGAAAATCAGCACCAAAAATTGCACAAGGTGTCATAGTATTTTTGCTTGCACATGCACAAAAACACCCTCAAGATTGCCATATTTTGCAGACATGATGTTGGTTAGTAGAAATACATTCAGTCTTATCTGCACTTCCTGCAGCAATGTGCCATGATTGCTACCGACTTCCTTCTGCAAAGGCAGTGTTTTTCAGCCGGATAGGTAAACCGGCATGCTTTGCCTTCATATGCCTTTTTAACAATCTTGACTGGCCATTATATTTGCAGCCAGGATAGCCACAATGCACCTTTTCTCGTGATGGTGGTGTCACATTAGCACTCACAACTTGGGCATGTATTGCACTAAGGTTTCTTCAAAGTGTCACTTCAGTTAAGTATGACCAGGGTTGGATCTATGTCTTGGAATTCTGGAATTGGATAGGAAAATCATGTGGCATTACAGGTTGGTATGGAGCAGAGGACTTTGAGGACTTTTCTTTTAATCTGAATCCTGGATTATGAGAGGAAAACTGTGCAGCATTCCGAGTTGGAGAATGATGTGATTTGTTTCTGTCATCAATTAACATTTCTCTATCCGGAAATGTCCAACTTAGCTTCTCTCTTTCACCAACCATCGCTATTCCGATAAATCGTATTCCGAATGACATGGTATTTTTAACCCTCGCCGCGTCGGGGAGGGCTCTCGAAAGCCCTCAGATTTTCCGCTACAGCTGCCGAACGAGTAGAAGCGGAGGCACCAAATTTTCAGTAGCTTATTATACTTCACTTTTACATCTTTTGCAAAATGTCAGGTCTAAGTCATGAAAAGGTATTGACCTGCAACGAGTCAAAGGGAGTGATGTTCCAAAATATTCAAAGTGCCACCAATCAGGTAGTTGTAACATATAGGCACCATACTCAGAGCTTCCTGTCCTTTTATCAAGACGAATAAACTCCTATCTTTCTTTCCTATCTCATTGAGGTCCGATCTCCTGTCTCATTAAGGTCAAGTTTACCGACCTGAGATCAGGTCGAGTTCCACATATTTTTATCGTATTCGGTGGGGAAAATTATATTTGGGGTTAATTTGTCAAGCAAATAATGATACAGAGCATGACACAAGCATTCGGTGTCAATTTGTGCACCAAAGGTCAATTACACAAGATCAGGTCGCTTGTGTATATTCTACACAATATCATCTTATGCAGAATCTTGATGTCCATCGCCAAGTGACACCTAAATCTGGTTTCAGCGCTGCCAATTCGTGTACATGAAATTTGATGATAAACGAATGACCTGAGATTACCTAACCTCGTGCAATCTGACCTCATTTGGCCTGATTTGACCTTTCTTTTCAATTATTTCTCAAGCAGTGCACACATAAGTGAGGGCTGAAGTCGGTTTATCAATGTATGCATTGTTCCGGCGTGACGGTGGTCAAGTCACGAGGTCAGAAGCTGGACAGTTTACAAAGATGCTCCAGTATCATATCAGTTCTTCCTGGAACACAATTTTATACTCGAAAAGTAATGTTCCGGACATATTCAAGCTTGAACACACGTGACCTGGCCATATGTCATGAACCGACCTGACCTTAATACTATTATTATTACATGAACTGACCTGGCCCCATATTACCTCATGGTCGCCCAATGTCAATTTTTGGACAATTTTAATGGCATATCCGATCATTTACAGTTCAAGATTGCATGGCTAAACGGTACTGTTGTCAGGGCAGCCCGTCATAAATATAGTTTACCAACGCATGCTCATAGCCAGCAGTCCCTAAACTACGCATAATGCAACACCACCACGGACATGGAGGGTAGTGCAGTACCACCCACATGGTGAGTAATGCGGTACCACCCAAATGGCGGGTAATGCAGCACCATCCACATGGCGGGTAATGCAGCACCATCCACATGGCGAGTAATGCAGCACCATCCACATGGCGAGTACTGAAGTACCATCCCCATCACGAATAGTGTAGATAATCCACCATTCCCATAGCGGCTGACCTGGCCCTGACGGGTCTCCTAGAGCACCGGCCGTACCTCTGTCGACGAAGTGCGGGCGTTGACGCCAGCAGTACGTTGAGCAGGAAGCCGGCGAAGAGGAGGCCGGCCACGAATTTGCGGCGCGACCTGAGCAGGCTCAGTCCGGGCACGGTCATGTCGTCGGTCGGTCTGTGCGGGTGGCGCACCGCACCGCACCGCACCGCACCGCACCGCACCGCAACGCACCGCACAACCGCGTCGTCGGCAGCCGATTGCCGGTCACTGACGACCGCGCCCGGTGGAAGCGTCGGCATCCGCGCGACCCACAATTGGTAACGGCAGCCGTGTCAGGCTCGACGGGAGAAAGCAGCCATCCTCCTTTCGAAACAGGCGACATCCTGTCGGCGCTGGATCAACTCTGGTGTGAGGACACTTCCTCCGCTCCCTCTTCGTCTACTAGCACTATTACTCCTCTCCATAAATACTGCAGGTTTTGACGGTCGACACCTACCCTTCAGCTATCGCCCTACCTCTCCTACAGTTCGTGTCACTAATATTTTCGAATGTATGGTCAATAGACGAATCAGAGTCTATATAGAAACTCACAAAATTGGTCCCCCTTTCAAAGTGGCTTTCGGCTCAGATGCACAGAACTGATGACTTCCTCTAAATTGTTGATTCCATACAAGACGCTTGAATGAAAAACAAATCTGAAGCCGAAGCACTTTTTTCCGATTTACATCCCTCGTTTATTAAAGTCCAAAGTTCTGTCATTTGAATTAAATTACACCGATTTGATATCCAGGGGCAGAATGGCCACTTCTATCAAACACTCTGGCTAACCGCCCCTTCACCAACCGATGCGACAACGTCCATAGACAAACTCCCGACTCCCAGCTCTACACTCCCGATCATTGCGTCCCACAAGGCAGCGCTTTATTACCCACCATATTTTTCATTTTGATTAACGACGTTCTAAATTAATTTACCCTGATTGCCCCTTGTCGAACATATTTCATTTACCTGCGCGCGTCAGCTATCTGATACACTCAGCAGATAAAGTCAATCATGTTGTACAACTCGCCACCAATGACATTGAGTCTTGGTGCTCCCTCTGGGGTTGCAGATCTCCCCCACTGAAATTGCAACAATGCTCCTCTCGCGGCTCACAAATATGTTCCGCCCCCCCCCCCCCCCGCCGCTTCGCTGTCGTTTCTAAATTATCACTCACGAAACCACTTTCGCTTATCTTGGAATCGTCCTAGAAAGCGGTCTATTTTGGCCCCATCTTGCATATCTGAAACAGCGATGGGTTAGGCGCCTGAATATCCTGCGCTGCATTTCCGGGCGAGCCTGGGGTATATATGGCAACACGGTACACATCACCCACATTGCTCTGATTTGCTCAATACCAGAATACAACGCGCTTATCTGCAATAATACATTCCTCTCACTCATCACTTTGCAGCATACAAAATCACGCACTACGCCTCATCATCGGAGCAACCGCACATATGTCACCAGTGTCCGCGCCGTGGCCAACATCTTCAGCCGCCAACACCGCAGCATCGCAGATGCACACGTAATGAGATTGTGCGAAAATGGGAAACGTATAGCAAGAGCAGGCAGACGTACATGTGGTCGGCGTGCCGGAAGCTTTCTCCGGTTCATCACATTTTTCTTTCTTCATAACACACATCTCACCCCATCCATCACAAATTAGAACTCAAAAACAAGATTTTCCTGTCTAAAAAATGTATCCACCCTACTTTTAAATACATTCAATGAGGAACTCCCCACAACATCAGCAGGCAGCCCATTCCACTGATCAACAACCCTTTGACTGAAGACCTGTTGTCGCTTAACTGTCTTACACCTCAACTTGTCTAACATGAATTGATGACCCCTATGTGATACTCTAAACTGAAGAGCGCCGTTCAAATTGACCTGATCTAGTCCTTTAACAATTTTGTACATTTCAATCATGTCCCCCTTAATCTCCTATACTTGAGTGAGTACATATCTAATGCCACAAGCCTTTCTCCATATTCTAAGTTACCTATTCCACTGATGAGTCTAGTTGCTTTGCGCTGCACTCTTTCTAACATGTCTATATCTTTTTCTAGGTAGGGGCTCCATGCTTGTACATAATATTCCAAGTGGGGTCGCGCATATGTTAAGTACAGTTTCTTCGTGACTTCCTTGCTCTTATATATCACACTTCTATTAATGAGTCCCAGCATTCTGAGTGCCCTGTTCCTAGCTGAGCTACATTGTTTTTCTGCTTTAAGGCCTTTTGAAACCAACACACCTAAGTCCCTTTCCTCTTCAATAACATCGAGTTCCTTTCCTCTGCAATAACATTGTAAGAGGCTCCGGGGGGCCTACCGTGAGGATATCCGCATGCAAGATGCCGCGTACGTCAGAAACAAAAGGATAAATGACTGGAAGCTGAACAGTTTCAATTACGAGCCTGGAGACTCTGTCATGCATTTCAGGAAGGTGGAAAAGGAAGGAGTACTACAAGTTCATTCGCGCTCTGGAAAACCGACACTAATGTCTACAAGCAGGGGGCATTCAATCGCCGGATCAGGCTGATGAGCCGCCAAATGTTGCTAGTCTACTACAATAGGCTGAAGCCACACCAGTTATATATAGATCGGACCATGTAGTTGGCCAGACGAATTCCCAGCGCAGCGCAAGTAGACTGATGACACTGCTGAATTCCGGGGCCTCGGGCTCTGAACCGGTCCTGCGCCCGGCCGCGCGTCGGTGCACGAATGCCCCCAGCTCCACGGAGCGAGAGTTTTCGTTCTGTTTCGGGACACAGATAACGCCACCGGGCGAGTTGGTGCCTGCAGGTGAGCGAGTATGCCGTCTGGTGAGTTGGTGCCTACAGGTTAGCGGGGTATGCCGCCTGGTGAGTTGGTGCCTGCAGGTGAGCGGGGTATGCCGCCTGGTGAGTTGGTGCCTGCAGGTGAGCGGGGTATGCCGCCTGGTGAGTTGGTGCCTGCAGGTGAGCGGGGTATGCCGCCTGGTGAGTTGGTGCCTGCATGTGAGCGAGTATGCCGTCTGGTGAGCTGGTGCCTGCAGGTGAGCGAAGTATGCCGCCTGGTGAGTTGGTGCCTGCAGGTGAGCGGGGCATGCCGCCTGGTGAGTTGGTGCTTGCAGGTACGTGGGGTGGGGAGACGGAGCAGGTGGTAGAGCTTCCCACCTTTCCCACCTTGTCAGAGAGAACTGATCGGTCAAGTGTTGCTGTTCCGCCGGCGCCCGCTGCGGCTGCGCTCATTGCTGATCAGCTGCAGCGTATTATAACCTCCACAGCTCATAACCTCCACAGCTAATAACCTCCACAAATTCAACATACCCGAAGCGCTTGTAACCTCCACAGGTCATAACCTCCAAAGCTCACAACCTCCACAACTACGAAGCGCTCATAACCTCCACAGCTCACAACCTCCACAAGTCCGCAGTGCTCATAACCTTCACAGCTCATAACCTCCACAGCTCCAAGCGATCATAACCTCCACAGCTCACAACCTCCACAGATTCAAGAACTCCATAATTTTCTAGAAGCATCACTTCAGATAGCCATCGCTAGGTAGCAGCACGGTCTAGGTATTATAACAACGGATATTGAATGAATGCCATGCGATTGAACGATGAAGCATAAATCACAATATTTATCACTAGATGGCAGGATGTGTCATTGAATACGCATTTGTGGTGTGCGCGCATTGTTAGCTATCCAGACTTCGGGAACCGGCTATCGTCCCATGGGAAGCTGATATGCGGCGCAGTGGCGGATGCAGAGCACGAACACACTGCTCAGACCTGTTTGTATCAGAGTTCATGGCTACCTTAAAATGTTTATTACATTGTGATTTTCGCGCAATATTTTCATTTTTTTCGGCCGGAATATGCCGGCTAGTCGTACCCTGGTGACGGCATTGATCAGCTGTCTGGGGAAGGGACGGAGAAAGCGCAGCGTCTGTGGCGCGAAAGTGGACGGTTCGCGTCGCGAAATCGTCACGGTGTCGCTAATGAAAATGTGCACCCTTTGACTGTCACAGCCGGTCTGTCGAATTTCGTTTGTACTGCCGCAAGTGTGTAACTCTGAGTCTCCGGAGCGCTGCCTATTGCCATATCTCGAAATAATGATCACCTGTCAGACCTCCCCTCCGGTTTGACACCTGATCCCCTTGCGCCGGTTCGGCGGTCGGAGGGTGCCACGTTCCGTGGCGTGGTGGCTGTCCGTAGTACGGGGCTGCCTGCAGGCATGGCAATGACCAGCGCGGCGTTAAGCGATCGAGCCCAGAACGGAGCTACAAATTTCCGGAACTGTTGCATGTTGAAGCGAAATGCTGATTTTGAAAGCCTGATTCCCATGTTATTGATTTGCTAGATACCGTAGCTGAGGGATAGGACATGTACATTCGACTCACCTAGCTTTCCACAGTATCTGAACATAGTTATCGGAAAACGTGCTGAATCTACGGCGCAGGGGTGTCGATTTTTGAAAACATTGGGGGGGGCGGAGGTGCCAACGCACTAGACCTCCCCCCGCCCCCCAAAAAAACTCATCGGATTTATCCCACTATATTTTCGGATCTCAGAAATTCTGATTTTTTATTTGACGATGTGTATGTTTATGTTTATTCAGGACCCTCACCAACGGGGAAAATCGTCCAATAACTGGTGAAGTCACCTAAGTAAAAGAGCAGTGCTCAGTACATGTCAACATAACAACTCTGAGTAATAGCATGCGACTGCATTGCCATGTAGTGGGCTCGGATCTATCGTCACCGTCACCGTCACCGTTACCCTCCTCCTCACTCCACACACCAACAAACACACACCGGCTTAAATAAAAATACTTCAGCAATCAGATGCAGGCTAAAACACACCGGCATTGATGGAGCATCAGAGCACAACAGACCTGAACAGTGATGACGATGGGTGAAAGTATTTCCTTGGTGCCTAACATTAGGGAGGGGAATTTTTATCTTTAGTATGCCACTGCGGCTGCTCAACGTGTTTTTTTTCCGCAGATTGCACGATCGAGAGTAGAAAGGCCCTTCGGATAATTTTCTTTCGGGACCCATTCTGAATTTTCCGGTGCTCTGGTCGATTCGATGAAGTCTCCTTGTGGGTTTTATGGTGAAGTCTATTTTTATAAGCCCCCTGCAACTATTTTTGGACCCCGGTACGATTCTTCGGGCTCTCGGTGCGTTTTTTTTCGGTGCCGCAACAGGTTTCTTTTCCGGCGTCCGACGACTTCTTATTTTGTGGATCCTTGACGCAATTTTTGCATCCGCAAGGTGACATTCCGGGTATATATTGGTCCTTGGGAAGCCAGCTGCAACTTGTGGGGCTCCGGCACGACGTTTTGGCCCCAGTGAGATTTTCAAGAGAAGCGGCGTGAAATGTTTTGGTCTAAGTGCGATTTTTGGGGACCCGTGATCACTTGTTGGGATCCCTTGCGGTGGCTACGACACGTTTTTTGGGGCCCAACAAGTTTTGTGGGCTTTTGGAGCCATTGGTGAGATCCCAGATTGATTTTCCGTGTCCGGACTGTTTTTTATTTACCCTGTTTCATTTGTTGGGTGATCTCAACGAGACTTTTAGAGCCCCGGTGGGACCTGTTAGGCCTCTAGCGTGATTTTCAGGGGCCCGGGTGATAATTCTTAGTACCCCAGCCTCAGCGTGATATTCAGGAGGCCCCGGCCCGACCGTTTGTGGCCCCCGTCGTGACTTTCTTGAACGACTTTTTGCGGCCCCAACGTGATTTTCAGGGGCCCAGGTGCAAACTTTTGAGGCCCCAGCGTCATTATCGGGGGACCCTGCGCTACTTTTGGTGGCCCCCAATGTGATTTTTCTTAGCCCCGGTGCGATTTTTGGTGGGCCGAGTGCAATTTTTAGGGAGCATGGCGCATTTTTTTCCTGAGCTCGGCGTATTCTTGGGGGCCCCACAACCTATCAGGAGGGGGGGGGGGGAGGTTTCTGCCCACAATGCCCCCTCCCCAATTCGGTATGTCACTGTGCCATGCAATGATGCAACATAAGAATCCAGGAATAGTTCATCTGTTTCATCACTCACATGTGATTTCAACTCCCCAGTTATCCAGACAGTTTGAGGAAAGTCAAACATCTGCTACATGGATCAGCAAGGATGGATTGTGAGGCAACATGGATACCATGAAATTCAGGTCACAGTAGTTATGCTGCAATACATACCTTCTTCAACAGACTGCTTTGGAGATGGATGAGCTCCTGAAGTTTGGTCAGGGATGGAGTTGGAGGTGGATGGAGCAACACGGTGAAGGACATAATATATGGTTCAAGAGACTTCTGAACGAGACTTTCTATGCTCTGAACGAGCATAAAAGCACCCAGTGTTAGAGCAATACAACTAGCAATAAAAAATGCTGTAAGTAGTCATACCCAAAGGAGTCATGAAAGTCATGAAAGTCATGACTGGCCCTAGATCCATCCCAAAAAGAAGTTAAGGCCTAAACAATAATGTTAGTAGCTGGCTGTGACGAGATGGTAGTCGGCAGTCCTAATTTGAAATGCTTTTTTTTAACTTAGGCTCCTCCCACAACTCCATCCAGCTAAGCATACTTGTTGCTGGGTGGAATGTGGGAGGAACTATGGTTGGGTGATTTTCAGCTTCTATATATGGTTAAGCACACGCACACGCACACGCACGCGCACGCGCACGCGCACACGCACGCGCACACGCGCACACACGCACACGCACACGCACACGCACACGCACACGCACACGCACACGCACACACACACACACACACACACACACACACACACACACAATACACACACACATACATACATGTGTATTCCCCTGATATTCAACAGACAGAGTGAATGCATGAGTCTTTAGTATTTGCTCAAGAAGTATGTCTTTATGTGATTTTTTAGAACAATCTTAGAAGTTGGTATCTCTGTATGCAGACAATGTTTTGCTATGATAATATTCCAAAGCTTAGGTCCAAAACATTCAATGGTGAAGAGACGATAATTTTTGTTTGAATAGAAGTGTTGGAAGTGGTCTTGTAACCTTGTGGAATATGGGGTATTCAGAGATACCGTGAAAAGAGGTCTAATAGAATGAGGCAGCTGATTATAAATGAATTTTTGCATAATAAGCAACATCTGAAGTTTTGCTATGTCTTGGCCTTTTAAAATTTTGTGTTTCTTAAAGATAGGGTTTGCACTCTGAGGGGGAAATACACCCTCAATAATGCGCATCATTCTTTTCTGAAGCAAGGATAATTTGTGTGTCTGATTAGCATAGTTTGTACCCCAGAGAAAACAGCAATAATTTATATATGGGAGAATGAATGCATTATACAATTTTAACACGCGCCCTGGAGGGCCTCTGATAATTACGCGCACTGGAGGGGGGGCGGATTCCGCCCCCCCCCTAAGATCTCGGCTCCTAGTAAAGCTGGAGGAACGAAATTCGCAGGGTGGATGGGCACGGTAGTGAACTCTATTGTGTGCAATGTTCGTGACATTAGGTCAATATCTTCAAGGTCAAATGAGGTAAGATTGGCAAAATTTTCCGGTTTTGCGTGGCTTGGCTTGTCATCGTCATGGAGTGCTGTGATTGTGTTTAAATGCTCAAAATTGTCCATCAATGATGTTTTGGACATTACTAATGATGCAATGCAGATGCTAGACCCAACATGTGACCACAGGTCACCTATATAGCACCACTTTATCAGGTCAGTTACCTGTTCCAGTTACCGGAACCGGCCGCCCGCCCGACTGCTCCGTCGGGCAGCTCGAAGCAATCGGCTTCGTGAAGGGAAACGCAATGACAAACAGTACAAATGACAACCAGCAGTGCATTTATGGCAACATTCCAGTTGATCAAGTTTGGTTCCATTAACCTGTCATGAACGTGACCTGACTTGACCTTGGTGACCTAACATGACCTTGAAACTATACAGCATATCAATATGCATCAAATAAGTCGCTAGTGTTGACTAGAACACTTCCCTTTTGTCAGTATACTGGAAGCGCATCAGCGCCGATTTTTGTGGTCTGGCGCTATAACATTTTTTTAATTTAGCGGCCCCTAACTTGACAAATGTTCGGCTGATTTCCATTTTTCTTGCTTTAAACGACGCGTCGTTCATTTCTAAGCAGGTACACCGAAAATCCCGTATATCGACCGGTAAAATTTGCAGTTATTTGCGAAAAACCGGAGGGGTGGGCGGATTTCGCCCCCCCCTCCAGTGCGCGTGTTAAGAGGTGATTTTTGCTTAGGAGATATTTTGTTTTTGATATCATTCCTATGTTACGACTTATTATGTTTGAGACACTGCTGATATGGGAGGAAAATTTCAAATTTTCATCTATGTATACACCAAGGTACTTCACTGGATTTTGATGCAAAATAGCAATCCCATTAAATTTGATCTCAATATCAATATTCGTTTTGTGATTGTTATACAACAGGTATACAGTTTTGGTTTCATTTAATGACAAAAAGATTTGAATGCAGCCATTGTGAAATTGTTCGCAAGGAATTTTTAATTTTGTTTTGAAGCTCTTTAGGGTCAGTGCTTTTGAAAAAAATAGCCGTGTCATCAGCATATAGAAATGTCTGACATTCTACATCCAAATTTACACGATCATTTATGTATATTATAAAGAGTAAGGGGCCTAGAATTGAGCCCTGTGGTACACCCATTTCAATTTTTCTGAAAGCAGAGGTGCTGCTATTGATTGTGGTAGCTTGAGTTCTTCCTGATAGACATGACTGCAACATCTTAATTGCATTTCCCTCACACCATATTTTTCCAATTTTGCACATAATATTTCTCTGTCAACAGTATCAAATGCCTTTCTCAAACCAAGGTAAATTCCGACAACATATTCATTATTTTCAAACCCTTTGGTGATCAAGTTCTGTATTAAGAGAAGGGGCATATATGTGGACATACCTTTTCTGAAACCAAATTGTTTATCAGAAAGTAGGTTGTTTGGGTGAAATGTTCCAAGAGTTGATTGTAGATGATCTTTTCTAATATTTTTGACATATATGGAAGAATACTAATTGGTCGGTAGTTACAAAATGTTTCTGGGTCACCTTTTGTAGATGGGTTTGACAACAGCTATTTTAAGTGGCTTGGGGAAGATCCCACTCTTCAGGCATAGGTTAATGACATGGGTTAAGTGTTGTAATATTGACCTATGTGATTGTTTAAATATCCTAGAATTTATTCCATCAATACCTGACCCAACATTTTTTAAAGAAGCAATCACTGTATCTAAATTGTTTTCTGTTACTGTTAATAGTGCCATTGATATATCTGGGTACGTATATATGTATTCTAAAGCAATGGTGTTGTCTTGAGGAATCTGTTCTCTCAATTTTGGTGCAATTTCTGTGAAGTATTTATTGAATCCTTCAGCTATAGCTGCATCATTTTCTGGAGTGATGTCTGTATCTGTGTTCATTTTTTCAGGGATATTATGTTTGGAAGGAGTTTGCCTCAGTATCTGGTGAAGCATTTTCCATGTCTCTTTTGGATTATTTTGATGTTTGTCAAATTCAGACTCATCATGAAGTATTTTTGCCTTTCTAATTATTGCAATCAGTGTATTTTTATACTTGTTATATTTTTTCTTGCTTTCAGCAGTTTGATATTTAAGTTTGTGATTAACTAATATTTGTTTTCGATTGATTGAACATCGTATTGCAGGTGAAATCCATGGTTTTATGGAAGCTGTTTTTCTTGATAAGACTTGAGTATATGTAAATTTATCAATCCCACTTTTGTATGCATTAATTAAGCTGCTGCATGCCTCTTCAGGATCATTTTCATCAAAAATTCCTTGAAGTTCATTGGTCAGATGATCCCTCAGGCTGTCCATTTTGTGAAAGTCAAAAGCAGTTTTGTTCTTTTTGCATTGATTGGTTTTTGAACTGTAAATCATGATGTAAAAATAGAGAAGTGATCAGAGAAATCAGATTTAATGATGCCAGACAGTTGTATTTTCGATACATCATTACAGAAAATATTGTCAATTAATGTGCATGATGAATCACATACACGAGTTGCCTTTGATATTAGAGGAAGAAAACCATGAGAGCACATAGACATGAAAAATGAGTATGCAAAATGATCATTTGGAATTGGTAACAGGTCAGCATTTAAATCTCCAATGATGTAGGTCGGCATGTTCAGATGGTTTATTGTTGTTAAGCACTCTTCAAATTCTGACAAAAATTGTGCATGATGACCAGGTGCACGATAGATCTGGCATATCAAAATAGTTTGTTTATTACTCAATTATATTTAGATAAAAACACATTCAGCTTCAGCAGCAACAAAATCAAATGGATAGACCTGTTTTGCTTTTAGAAATTGCAAGGAATAGATTGCGGACCCTTCCCCCATTTTGTGTTCCCTGCTTTGGCAGAATAGTTCATAATCTTAATCATCTAAGTTAAATTTCTGTTCATTTTCTTTTGATAGCCAGGTTTCAGAAATACATATAAAGCTCCATTTGTGATTCAGTTGGCTTAGGAAGATATTGAGCTCAACAAATTTATTTACTATGGACCTTGCATTCAAATGGAGAATATCTATGTTTCTTTCTAAGTTGAAGTTGGGACCAATTTCAACTTGTCTACCGATATCTTGAACATCATAGAAATTACAATTCTCTCGAACACGTTCAAAATGAGAATACGTAAGGGCAAGGTCATCTGAGATTATATTCAAGAATGGGTTAAATATTTTATTTTCCACGGTAGGTAGGTGTTAGAACCTAGTTGTAGGGCCTACGTATCAAGGTAGGTAGTTCACCAAATTTATTACAATATGCTTGCCTTCCCTCTCACCCAACTCGGACAACTACATGGCTAGACCGGAGGTGCCTAGCAATTAATGGAGAATATGGATAATATTAATGGAGAATTAATGTTGAAATGGTAGCAGCGATTTGCTTTACAAAACCATTCAACTCACTATTCATAAGGCCAAAGTTCATGTACCATAGTCAAGTAATGTAACAGGTGTCTGGAAAAAGACTTGTTGTGAGGAAACCATGTATACCTCATTCAAAAACTGTTCGGAAGCACAGCGTAGATATATCTATTTCATACACAATTGTTTGTGCATTCAAACATAATTGTATGCTGCAAAAGCGAAATTATTTGCAGCTTAAGGTAATTTCTGATTTCTTGATTTTTTTTCATGCAATGTTTAGGAATGTGATGAACATGATGTTACTGTTCATTTTGGTAAATTTGTGTTTTAACGTGTTTTATGAATTCGTGGAATGTATCATTTCAATGCAATGTTTATGAATGTGACTCAGATGATGGCACCACTCATTTTCTATACAAATGCCTACATTTCAGGTTGTGAGCAAAATAACACCAAAAAAGGCTTTGAATTAGGTGACATAAGGTAATATTTTTTTTTGTAAATAAAAAGAAATGCAACATAACCTAACCTAACCTAGCCTAACCTCCCTTTGGAGAAAAACAAAACCAAAACATCAAGCTGTAAAAATGTCAAGCAATGTATTTTTTTACAATAAAAAATGTAACCCAACTTAACATGTTGAAATGCAAAAGAACAACAACATGTTGAAAGTACTATATTTTCAGACATGGAACCCTGTGCTGATAACATTTTCTGTGTTATAAATTTGCAAATCAGACCTACATCATTTGTGTTAATAAATGTGAGAAATTCATAGCAATGCATACACCGGTTTGTGGACAAGAAGTGATTCTGATGATTTCTGATGTATTGGAAAATCACAAATGTTTCATGATAGAAACAGGCAACGTTAAAGTACTTATATCTCAATAAGTGGTCAGTTCACTAACAAGACAGCAAATTCACTCAAATAGCACTTAGAACACCAGGTGGCCCACTCTTTTTGCAAGTTTAAAATCGATGACAGTGCTTTCTTGAATCATGCTTAAAGCACATGAAGGAAATGTATTGCTGACACTTGTAAGGAACTGATGTGTGTAATGTTTAATCAACATTTCTAATGTACTGATGTTTGTACACAAAATATAGCTCACTATTCTAAATAGAATGGGAAGTATGATGCCATATTTCATGGCTAATTTATGGGCAAACTGTTATGCAGCAGATTCCCTGCATTGTTACCTAGTTATTTGGGCTTTAGGGCACATCGACCATGTTGATCACATAGCTCCCTGCATTGTTGTTAACTGATATATCAGTATGTTGGCAAATTCACTTATGAGTGAATCCATACCATTCTCACTGGGGTATAAAAGCTACATCATAACATTGCTTCTACAATGCATATAACAGAAAGCCATCTCGATTGTCCTACTTACTCAGGACACCATAGAAGTCAATGAAGCCAATGAAAACCATAGAAGTCAATGAAAATGTTACTTCATCCCCTGTATTGTTAACGTAAACAGAAGTCTCTTGAACCATATGTTATGTCCTTCACAGTGTTGCTCCATCCACCTCCAACTCCAACCCTGACCAAACTTCAGGAGCTCATCCATCTCCAAAGCAGTCTGTTGAAGAAGGTATGTATTGCAGCATAACTACTGTGACCTGAATTTCATGGTATCCATGTTGCCTCACAATCCATCCTTGTTGATCCATGTAGCAGATGTTTGACTTTCCTCAAACTGTCTGGATAACTGGGGAGTTGAAATCACATGTGAGTGATGAAACAGATGAACTATTCCTGGATTCTTATGTTGCATCATTGCATGGCACAGTGACATACCGAATGGGGGAGGTGGCATTGTGGGCAGACCCCCCCCCTCCTGATAGGTTGTGGGGCCCCCAAGAATGCGCCGAGCTCAGGAAAAAAATGCGCCATGCTCCCTAAAAATTGCCTAAAAATCGTACCGGGGTCCAAAAATAGTTGCAGGGGGCTTATAAAAATAGACTTCACCACAAAACCCACAAGGAGACTTCATCGAATCGACCAGAGCACCGGAAAATTCAGAATGGGTCCCGAAAGAAAATTATCCGAAGGGCCTTTCTACTCTCGATCGTCCAATCTGCGGAAAAAAAACACGTTGAGCAGCCACAGTGGCATACTAAAGGGAAAAATTCCCCTCCCTAATGTTAGGCACCAAGGAAATACTTTCACCCATCGTCATCACTGTTCAGGTCTGTTGTGCTCTGATGCTCCATCAATGCCGGTGTGTTTTAGCCTGCATCTGATTGCTGAAGTATTTTTATTTAAGCCGGTTGTGTTTGTTGGTGTGTGGAGTGAGGAGGAGGATAACGGTGACGGTGACGGTGACGATAGATCCGAGCCCACTATATGGCACGGCAGTCGCATGCTATTACTCAGAGTTGTTATGTTGACATGTAGTGAGCACTGCTCTTTTACTTATGTGACTTCACCAGTTATTGGACGATTTTCCCCGTTGGTGAGGATCCTGAATAAACATAAACATACACATCGTCAAATAAAAATTCAGAATTTCTGAGATCCGAAAATATAGTGGGCTAAATCCGATGAGTTTTTTTTTTGGGGGGGTGGTCTAGTGCGTTATCACAACTCACCAGGCGGCATACCCCGCTCACCTACAGGCACCAACTCACCAGGCGGCATGCCCCGCTCACCTGTAGGCACCAACTCACCAGGCGGCATACCCTGCTCACCTATAGGCACCAACTCACCAGGCGGAATACCTCGCTCACCTGTAGACACCAACTCACCAAGCGGCATACCCCGCTCACCTGTAGACACCAACTCACCAGGCGGCATACCCCGCTCACCTGCAGGCACCAACTCACCAGGCGGCATATCCCGCCCACCTGCAGGCACCAACTCGCTAGGTGGCGTAATCTGTGTCCCGAAACAGAACGAGAACTCGCGCTCCGTGGAGCTGGGGGCATTCGTGCACCGACGCGCGGCCGGGCGCAGGACCGGTTCAGAGCACGAGGCCCCGGAATTCAGCAGTGTCATCAGCCTACTTACGCTGCGCTGGGAATTCGTCTGGCCAACTACATGGTCCGATCTGCATAAAGCTGGTGTGGCTTCAGCCTATTGTAGTGGACTAGCAACATTTGGCGGCTGATCAGCCTGATCCGGCGATTGAATTTCCCCTGCTTGTAGACATTAGTGTCGGGTTTCCAGAGCGCGAATGAACTTGTAGTACTCCTTCCTTTTCCACCTTCCTGAAATGCATGACAGAGTCTCCAGGCTCGTAATTGAAACTGTTCAGCTTCCTGTCATTTATCCTTTTGTTTCTGACGCACGCGGCATCTTGCATGCAGATATCCTCACGGTAGGCCCCCCGGAGCCTCTTACAATGTTATTGCAGAGGAAAGAAACTGGATGTTATTGAAGAGGAAAGGGACTCAGGTATGTTGGTTTCCAAAGGCCTTAAAGCAGAAAAACAACGTACCTCAGGTAGGAACAGGGCACTCAGAATGCTGGGACTCATTAATAGAAGTGTGATATATAAGAGCAAGGAAGTCATGAAGAAACTGTACTTAACATATGCGCGACCCCACTTGGCATATTCTGTACAAGCATGGAGTACCTACCTAGAAAAAGATATAGACATGTTAGAAAGAGTGCAGCGCAAAGCAACTAGACTCATCAGTGGAATAGGTAACTTAGAATATGGAGAAAGGCTTGTGGCATTAGATATGTACTCACTCAAGTATAGGAGATTAAGGGGGACATGATTGAAATGTACAAAATTGTTAAAGGACTAGATCGGGTCAAGTTGAACGGCGCTCTTCAGTTTAGAGTATCGCATAGGGGTCATCAATTCAGGTTAGACAAGTTGAGGTGTAGGACAGTTAAGCGACAACGGGTCTTCAGTCAAAGGGTTGTTGATCAGTGGAATGGGCTGCCTGCTGATGTTGTGGGGAGTTCCTCATTGAATGTATTTAAAAGTGGGGTGGACACATTTTTAGACAGGAAAATCTTGTTTTTGAGTTATAATTTGTGATGGATGGAGTGAGATTTATGTTAAGTAAGTGTGCACGGCACAGACCCCTTTAAGCAGGCATGGATGCAGTTGGAAAATTATTGATAAGGCATTCAATCCACATGTGTTAAGAGAGATCAGGGGAATAGGGCTGGATAGCTAGGATAGATAGGCATTGATAGGTGTGTGGGATTTGAAGGACTGGTTTCTTCAGGATGTGGGATGGTTGGAGTGGGTCTTTTTACCAGGCTTATGGTATCTTCCATTTACAGACTTAACTGGATGGGCCCTTGGGTCTCTTATTAAGTCTAAACGCTTTATAACTTTATATAGCGTGTACCTGGCAGTGGATTCAGCACCTTCCTTCGGGATGTGATACTTATGAGATTGTCCTATGGTAGCACAATGGGTATGTTGGGAGGTGTTTGTAATTGTTGAGTGTGTTATGCAATAGCAAGTGAATGGTGCTAGATAGGCTGGGATATATAGCTCCCTCGGAACTTGAGATAAGGGATTGATTGGGGTGAGAGTATATACATTTCTAGTACCTTTTCTAGGTAGGCTTAATCCAGATGGGCCCCTATGGCTCTTATTAAGCCTTAACACTTTATGACTTTATGACTTTACAATCTCTTCACATAGTCGGAGATCTTACTCGATTTCAGAGCTCGCGGTGAGTCGATTTAAGAATGATTCAACTGCACCATAAATGTATGTGTGTGTGTCCTTCACCCTGCCCGGAGATCCCTGGATGTCTCCCAGTGACAGGCGCCCTGTGATGCAGGAATGATACAGCCGGATCATGGATGTGTGTGTGTGCGTGCACCCTTTTAACCCTCACCGGGCTTACCGATAAATACATCTTTGCTGGATCTGGGGGGGGATATCTGGTTCCCCAGCTAACTTCGTACCTACATAAGTTAGGATGAAATTCAAAACACCGTCAGAAAGCTCTGGCCACGGAGAACCAGAACATTTTTTTTTTATTCAAATTAATTTCATGTGCCAAAATAGGAGGGGAAACATTATCGGGGTTTAACTCCAGGAACTTCAGCGTTAATATCAGAATCGTGTTCAAATGAAGAGCAATGCTATATTCGTTTTTGTTATAGCTGTGCAGAACGGGTGGGCTACTTCGGGCAAGTGTGGCGGAGTGCTTGCATTATGTAATGGTCCTAAGTCATATCTAACGAGTTGTGGTGTGCTGCGGTGTTGGCGGCTGAAGATGTTGGCCACGGCGCGGACACTGGTGACATATGTGCGGTTGCTCCGATGATGAGGCGTAGTGCGTGATTTTGTATGCTGTAAAGTGATGAGTGAGAGGAATGTATTATTGCAGATAAGCGCGTTGTATTCCGGTATTGAGCAAATCAGAGCAATGTGGGTGATGTGTACCGTGTTGCCATATATACCCCAGGCTCGCCCGGAAATGCAGCGCAGGATATTCAGGCGCCTAACCCATCGCTGTTTCAGATATGCAAGATGGGGCCAAAATAGACCGCTTTCTAGGACGATTCCAAGATAAGCGAAAGTGGTTTCGTGAGTGATAATTTAGAAACGACAGCGAAGCGGCGGGGGGGGGGCGGAACATATTTGTGAGCCGCGAGAGGAGCATTGTTGCAATTTCAGTGGGGGAGATCTGCAACCCCAGAGGGAGCACCAAGACTCAATGTGATTGGTGGCGAGTTGTACAGCATGATTGGATTTATCTGCTGAGTGTATCAGATAGCTGACGCGCGCAGGTAAATGAAATATGTTCGACAAGGGGCAATCAGGGTAAATTAATTTAGAACGTCGTTAATCAAAATGAAAAATATGGTGGGTGCGCTGCCTTGTGGGACGCAATGATCGGGAGTGTAGAGCTGGGAGTCGGGAGTTTGTCTATGGACGTTGTCGCATCGGTCGGTGAAGGGGCGGTTAGCCAGAGTGTTTGATAGAAGTGGCCATTCTGCCCCTGGATATCAAATCGGTGTAATTTAATTCAAAGGACAGAACTTTGGACTTTAATAAACGAGGGATGTAAATCGGAAAAAAGTGCTTCGGCTTCAGATTTGTTTTTCATTCAAGCGTCTTGTATGGAATCAACAATTTAGAGGAAGTCATCAGTTCTGTGCATCTGAGCCGAAAGCCACTTTGAAAGGGGGACCAATTTTGTGAGTTTCTATATAGACTCTGATTCGTCTATTGACCATACATTCGAAAATATTAGAGACACGAACTGTAGGAGAGGTAGGGCGATAGCTGAAGGGTAGGTGTCGACCGTCAAAACCTGCAGTATTTATGGAGAGGAGTAATAGTGCTAGTAGACGAAGAGGGAGCGGAGGAAGTGTCCTCACACCAGAGTTGATCCAGCGCCGACAGGATGTCGCCTGTTTCGAAAGGAGGATGGCTGCTTTCTGCCGTCGAGCCTGACACTGCTGCCGTTACCAATTGTGGGTCGCGCGGATGCCGACGCTTCCACCGGGCGCGGTCGTCAGTGACCGGCAATCGGCTGCCGACGACGCGGTTGTGCGGTGCGGTGCGGTGCGCCTCCCGCACAGACCGATAAATTTACCAATTTGTATTCAACAGCAACTTATGACAGGTTAGGTTTGGCTGGGTTATGTTCTTTAAACTTTGAAAATTGAAAATTGAAAAATGCTTGAACTGTCTCATGCGCAGTGAAATTGAAGCACGCCTGATGCTACCAATATCTGCAATATAAGATAAAAGAGAACTATGACGTCACCAAAGCTTGAAGGCGAACTTTGGTGTACCCTGGGTACTAATACTAAAGGGTACAACGGAATCTAGTAGGTTTTCTAGTTCCAGCCCTAATGACGTAAGCAGGAATATGCGATATTTCTAGTAGAATCCAGGGGGGTGCGCTCCAGCACTTTAGTCCAATAAAAATAGGGAGACGCTTGAGCCCACCAATCAGCGTTTGACGACCTCCGTCGATCGTGATAATGGTAAACAAACAAATTTTGTCTTTAGTGCGGCGAAACCGGTGACATCCACACAAATATCAAAAATTTTCCCCTGTTAGCGGTGACATTGTGATAAAGTAGTATTAATGGTCAAGATTAAAGTAGCAAGAATGCCTTTGCAGAAAATTAGCACGAAAAATGGAACAATATATGAATAATAGCTTCCACAAGTTTTGCCCTACCGCCTTCACTATTGCCACGATCGGCGGAGGTCGTCAAACGCTGATTGGTCGGTTCAAGTTTATATAATTGATGGTCGGCTCAAGCGTCTCCCTTTCTGGGAAGCCGAGCGTTCTACCTGGTGTTCTATAGCCTTGGTAGAATCTACCAGGATTTTGGAATCTACGATGAGGTCACGTAAACATTCCAAATACGCTTTAAAACCTGGCTAAGATTCAACTGTGACGCAGCGAGGACATCCGAGTGTTGTTGTGGTTGGGCATACGGTGTTTCTGATTGTTGGCATGGGAAATTGAAATATAAGGCTGATGAATATTCTTTGGATTCCTAGGTTATTGAACATTCTCTTAAGTTTGGTGCAGAATTTCCTCCATTCATAGGATACAACAACCCTCAACCTGTTATCGTTCATAACCCTGAAAATTTCATGAATTGAAATTGAAACCATGGCTGGATTTGCCAAATATGAACCTAGGCTTACCGGTAAATTTATGCTGTAATTTGTTTTATGAATCATTGGAATTTATCATTCCAGTGCAATGTTTATTAACACGCGCACTGGAGGGGGGGGCGAAATCCGCCCACCCCTCCGGTTTTTCGCAAATAACTGCAAATTTTACCGGTCGATATACGCGATTTTCGGTGTACCTGCTTAAAAATGAACGGCGCGTCGTTTAAAGGAAGAAAATGGAAATCGCCCGAATATTTTTAAAGTTAGGGGCCGCTAAAATCAAAAAATGTTATAGCGCCGGACCACAAAAATCGGCGCAGATGCGCTCCCAGTATACTGACTAAAGGGAACTGTTCTAGGCAACACTAGCGGACTTGTTTGATGCATATTGATATGCTGTATAGTTTCAAGGTCATGTTAGGTCACCAAGGTCAGGTCAGGTCAAGTTCATGACAGGTTAATGGAACCAAACTTGATCAACTGGAATGTTGCCATAAATGCACTACTGGTTGTCATTTGTACTGTTTATCATTGCGTTTCCATACTTTATTCATGTACTTCACTCCCTTCTTCACGAAGCCGATTGCTCCGAGCTGCCCGACGGAGCAGTCGGGCGGGCGGCCGGTTCCGGTAACTGGAACAGGTAACTGACCTGATAAAGTGGTGCTATGTAGGTGACCTGAGGTCAAATGTTGGGTCTATCATCTGCATTGCATCATTAGTAATGTCAAAAACATCATTGATGCCCATTTTTGAGCATTTAAACACAATCACAGCGATCCATAACGATGACAAGCCAAGCCACGCAAAACCGGAAAATTTTGCCAATCTGACCTCATTTGACCTTGAAGATATTGACCTAAGGTCACGAAAATTGCACACAATAGAGTTCACTACCGTGCCCATCCACCCTGCGAATTTCGTTCCTCCAGCTTTACTAGGAGCCGAGATCTTATGGGGGGGCGGAATCCGCCCCCCCCCTCCAGTGCGCGTAATTCTCAGAGGCCCTCCAGGGCGCGTGTTAAGGTGATTAAGATGATTGATGATATAATGGTGACTAAGAACTTTCAGGTTGTTAGCAAAATAACACCAAAAATGGGCTTTAATTTAGGTAGCATAGCATAAAAATAATGTTTTAAAAATGCAGCATAACCTAACCTAGCCTATCCTTACCTTTCGATGGAAATATCCTCATTTCCAACTATGATGCTTTTGTCAACTTAATTTGCTTGCAAATTACCATGCATAATTAATGCCATTTTCTTAACGGAGTGCATATGCATTGGAGCATTCTTTCTGCATGGTCACATCCTAGACTGTAAATCTTAGTAACTTGAGGTGCATTGTGTGCATCAGCTGGTTCACAGAGACCCATGATCCCTAATGGAAAAGGCACACTGAGTGCACTTGGGATAAAAATTGGACCAACTGCAGTGCAACAGATGCTATTAAGAAGAGGATTTGTGGCCATGCATGCCTAAAAAGGTGAATGAAGCACTAAGCCATCTCTTTTTATGACAAGTAAGGCGCATTTATTTTTCTAAGATAGCAAATAATTTCAGGATTTGGTAGTAATACCTGGCAGTAATGTTGGAGAACAGCATTAATTATAAGTGTGATCTTCTAGTATTCTAAAATGGTGTGGATAGGGGGCTGAAACATGTCTGTGTGTATACATACCAATATTATAAGATTCAGTGCACTGGATATTCAATTTCAGGTAAATTTCAATTGAAGTTTCATCAGTTCAGGGAGGGGGTTGGTCACCTTGTGGCCTTACTCTGGGATACACTCATTGTCAGTGCTATCGACAGGCCTTCAAGGCTGGTGCAGGGGAAAAGTCAAGCTATTTATCCAGATGTCTCCAAATGTTTGCTTGAAACCACCTTCCCTTCCCCAACAACAGAAACACCTATATTTCATGGGCTGTATTTTACATTGGAGGTCTAAGCCCCTTTCAGTGATTAAGGCTCAAAGTTCACATATCCCAGATAGAGTAGCGTGGACAGTGGCGTACCTAGTATTTGCATGTGGGGGCAAACGGATTTCGAGGTGGCTCAACCAACACTCATACAATTGGTCGCCGGATTTGGACCAGTATTTGTCATAAGTACCCATTTTTATTTTATGCTATGATCAGTAGGAACAACTTAATTTGGCGCTGCAAGGTGCCAAACCTATCACCATCGTTCCGAAGTCAGTAGATTTCAACCCTCCCTGTTCAAATGCTTCCGAAATGGCCGCCATATATATATATATATATATATATATCATATATGTAATATATAATATGTTATATATATATCATATATGTTATATATATATATATATATATATATATATATATATATATATATATATATATATATATATATACATTATTGATTATTACGCTATGGATTATTGGGTGAAAAATACATGAAATTAATGGGAGCCTGACGTCGATAAGACGCATGTTCTATGGTACCCAATGTTAAAAGTCTAAATTATTGGGGACAGAGCCAACACTGAGGGGGCATTTGCTCCTCAAAATGATATCAAAGAACACCTCTGGTCTAGGCGCATATGAATGAAAAATGAAAACAATCCTGAAAACCGGCTGCAGGTTCCGTATCTGCACATGGGTGATAAGGGCGTGACATTCCAACCAGTATCGGTACCTCCGCCAGTAGCCTAAATATAATGTTGGCGCCTTTTCCTGGCCGGAGGGGTACCACATTCCCACGGGAGGCACATGCCCCCGGCGCCCCCACCCTTGTTTACGCTCTTGCACGGAGTGGAGAGGAATTATGTTGCAACAGTTATCCCTTACTTGCTCCTACCCCTCCTTCCCAGCTATGATCTTCAGTTGGCCCGTCTCATCATACTATTACTACCCGTGGCACTGCGCGATTCATGCGGCGCTCGACATGAATGCAGTCAGCGCGGGTCCAAGCAAAATGTCGTAGTGTTAGGGAAAAATAAGACTCATATTCGTTGACAAGATTCTTCAAACTTTCAAATGAATCCGATTTTGTCTCATTTTGACGGTATTTAAGGTCGGAAATGACGTGTGGAATACACGGAAGTTTGGCTGCAGCGCCTACGGGACTGAGCAATTGTCCAGCCCATGTGACGTCACCGGTTGCCAAACGATATTGGAGGGCCCGGGTGTACCTACTAAGGTAATAGTGGTGGCACATTTAATGCGCGCTGCCAGACACTGGTCTTGTATGACTCTATAGGGTTCGTTTAGGAAGTCATGTGTGGCCATAGCTTAATACCTATTGTTTTTTCAGGAATATCAATTATAATGAGGTGTCTATACGGCTTCTTGCTGACTTTTCTCTCATGTTTTCATATGCTGGCAGATTGGCTCACGTTAGGCGTCAGACGCAATGTTAACGCGGACATCGGGGGGATCTCCAGTAAAGAAAGAAAACAGGTAGGTTCCTGATGCCGTTCAAGAACTCCGAAACATGCGCACGCGACAAGCGCGCCAGGATGCTCACTAGTGTGTGTGCGAAGAATATAGTTACAAATTATGAGACTCTCAAAATGTAAAAAGTGACAGGGTTAGATATGTATAAAAGTAGTCGAGTATGGTATCAGAAGGCAGCTGATTTTATGCCGGTTTATTTGAGACCATTGGAAATTAATTCGCTCAGGTAGAACATCGAATATGCAATTAAAAGGAATACAATGGGGTAATTTGAGACACAAATCCTGGAATTTTGTGCAAAAACCACAGGGTTAGGTATCTATAAAAGTAGTCGAGTATGGCATCAGAAGGCAGCGGATTATATGCCGGTTTATTTAAGATCATTGGAAAATAATTCGGTAATGTAGATCATCTGATATACAATTTGAAAGAATGCAATGCGATAATTCAAGACACAAATCTTTGAATTGAGTGCAAAAGTGACAGGGTTAGATATCTATAAAAGTAGTCGAGTATGGCATCAAAAGGCAGCTGGTTTGATACCGGTTTATTTAAGACCATTGGAAATAAATTCGGTAATGTAAAAAATCTGATATACAATATGAAGTGATACAATGTGATAATTTGGGACACAAATTTTGGAATTGAGTGCAAAAGTGACAGGGTTAAACCTTCATGGAAGTTATTCAAGATTATATAAAAATGTAGCACGTTCGATTTTCGTTTAGTTAAGCACATTGGAAATTGTCAGGACGTCACACAGAAGATGTATGACACGTTTTTATCACAAGATGTTGTGTGGCGAATTGCTCCTATTCCACTTTATGGGCAAAGTGACAGGGTGAAATGATTTGATAATAAAACGAACTGCACAGCATAAGATAGTTTGTTTCAATGCTGTTCAAATTTGACCATTGGAAATTACTTGCACCTCGTCTGGAAACCAGAATATAGCATTAATCAAAGCAAGCCCACTCTGGTGGTGTTCATTCACAAACCCACCACCAGAGCGGCGCCACCGGTATTATGTCCGCTTATGACGCCGAACGACACTTGGATTTTGTTGGTTCAGTTGGAGATTGGGTTGCTTCATAATTGGACATGTAGGTAGGTAGGTAGGTACCGTGGTAAATGTCAAGCTGATGGTGTGATAGGTAGGTTGCTAAATATAATTATAGTTTGTATATCCACAATCTCAATGATAACCATGATTTGCATGCAAGTTTGACAATGACTGGACATTGAGAATGGAATTAATCATGTAGGTGTCCTCCATATGCATGTGGTTTTGCCATTGGTGGTGTGTTCAAACATCAGTATGACCATGCAATTGTTGTTTAGTTGCTTAGCAGATTTTCTTTCAGACAATTTGATTTAAAATGCATCAGCATCGCTAATCTCGACATTTTATGATGTAGGCTGTACTTCCACAGTGGGGGGAATTCCAGCTATTTTGTTTGTTTTGCAAACAATTTTACATTTTTCAGCTAAAGGTGGAGGGTCAGTCCACTATCTAATCCAAATCTGTTTCTTTTCAGTGCAAAATGTGCTGGTTAACATCAATGTTTCTACTTAGCATGGTGTTTTTCATTTTTTCCCTTTAGCTTTCTTATCAGCATAAAATAGCATAGGTTATTGGGGGGGCCCAAATCAACATGGGGGGGGGCAAGATCAACATTGGTGGGGCCATGGCCCCCACAAAAGGATACAAATCGACGCCCCTGCTACGGTGGCATTGTAATATGTTGAAATAGTAATGACCCGTACGCTGTATCACTGCGACTACTCAAACGGATATTGTGAGCCTTGAAAAAGATTGGGCTGGGGTCGTGAGTCTTCTCACGACTCCAGTCGAAACATTTTCAAGGCTGACCACAATATATGTCGGAACAGGCGTGCCGTCCATTACCATTCCAACTTACCTGAGTACACTCCTAGCGATGACATGTAACTCAAATCAACGCTCAAAACATTCGCGCATTTTGAGGCCTATACGAGTATATCGACCAAAGACACCAAATGGATAAGCATCTTTGTAGTTCTGTATCGTACCGCTGTACCTTGTGGGTACAAGAAGATTACGCAATGCGGATGACAGTTAGGGGGACATATATCAGCTCGTCTTTCAATGCCTTTAGCACATTAGTTTTTCTCACACACAGACCGGTAACCATTGCGAGATTGTCTACTCCGCGTAATGCCACAATATATGTTGGAATACAATGTTATGCATGCTCGTACCCTGGTACATCCAGGATCTGCTAAATTGGGCGCCGACGTAAAAAAAATGGAATGACAGAAAACGCCTTTGTCGCGCTTGGAGCGCCAAACATTTTTGGTTTTACGCGGTGAGAATCCACAAATTTCTTGTTCGATCTAATGTCTTTTTGGTTGCTAAGGGAATAACGGCTCCTTGGCTACGTTTCGGTATATGCAAATGTCACATCCTTAGTATTCGCTATATATTTAAAACCTGTTAACGTGTTAGAAAAGTGCAAGCACCTGGGTATGCACTAAGCCTGCCATGTAGTCAAGTCACCAAACCATTCGGAGGTAAATACTCGCACCCAACGATGCTCTGGGTTGCACAATTTTATGTCCAGCACATCTTGCAAAGAGTCTGAAAAAATAGATACGAGTCGAAAAACGGTCATCCATTTACATCCTCCGCATCCAACCAATTTCTACCCGCCCACGCCCGAAGTCCAGCACTACCATTCATTGGGGATGTAGGCACGCCGAGGGAATACCGGGGATACCTCTTGTAACCAGGGGCATCGACACCGTGTGTGTGGGGGGGAAGGCCCCCCTCCATGCCGTAATATTACGTTCGGTGCCTGAAAAATTCGCATCTGAGCCCCAGAAAATCACACTGGTGTCGCCAAAAAAGTCGTGCCAAAAAGTCGACTTGAAAATCATGATTGGGCCAAAAAGGAGCCGGAGCCCGTGAAGATTACGGTGAATCTGGGGATATCAAAAAGGCATGCCAGGACACTGAAAATCTCGCAAGAGACACGACAGGTCGTACCGGGCACCAAGAGTCCCATCGGGGCCAAACCATATGTCTGGGCAACGAAAAACAATCCAGACATGGATAATCACCCTGTGGTCCCAACAATGACGCCAAAAGCCCCCAAAACTTGTTGGACCTCCAAAAGTGTCGAGGCTGCTAAAACTCGCCCCAGGGATTCAAGCAAATGACGTCGGGGCCCAAAGCATAACACTTGGACAAAAAAGTCGCGTCGCAGACATTGAAAATCACACTGGAGGCCCTAAAGGTCGCGCCGAGCCACAAAAGTTGCAGCTGCCCCCCTCCCTCCCAAAAAACTCAATTATTACCTGGAATGTCACTCTGCGGCCTTAAAAATATGGTCAATGTCCCCCAAAAGCCAGTTGTACTCCGGAAAAAAACGTGTCACGGCTGTAACTGTAGGTAACTGATTTTATAGGTGAGCGACCACCAGACTAGACCACCTTTGCGAACCCTCAGGGAAAGAATTACTCATGTATTACTCATCATGTGCGATTATATTTTCGTACATCTAAAGCACCTCAGATTAATCAGTTGAGCAGTGGTGAAGTTCTGCAAAAAGCAGCCGCGCTTTATGTCTTGTTACACTTTATGCGATAAAGTTAAAAGCTCCGGACTATTTTCGTGTAGTATCATTTCATTTTGTGGTTGGATATTGGAGCTGAAGTTCAGATATTTCCTGTCTTAGTTTTGTCTTGTAGTTATAGTGTCGGAACTTATGTGTGTGGTTCGGCAAGACATTGACATAATCCAGTAGCATGGCACTACACATAGGCTTATATTCCGATCATAATGCTCGATGTTTCGGCTTTCATGTAGTAGGGTAGTAATCGTAGACAAGCTTACGGATGTACGCTAGATAGTTTTAAACACGGTGCGACAGCCCGGGGAATGTTTGTTAAGGATGGATTGCGGTAAAATAGTGCGTGGACACAGTGGCTCTGACATGCCATTTTAATTTGGGTTGGGGGATAGCAAAAGCGATCCCAAAAACCTGCCTGAGATGCAGCCCAGAAAAATATGCAGAAGTTCCATTATATTATCGTGTGTACATTGTCACGTATGCGGGGCCAGTTTTCATATATTACCATTTGGCATTTGGCATTTGCAAAACAATAACTTTGTCAGTTTTTGAAGAAAACAATTGAATTTACCTTTTGCTTACAAATCACACATGGTGGCCAAGAGCGGGAGCTGGCCACAGCCGTTCCGTGGTTCCAACATCATTGGACACTGAAATTAAACCAGGGCTCGTAGCCCTCCAGTAGAGGTTGGCATTCCGAGGAAGAGCGTCAGGATCATCCCTGGGTTCGTTGAACCCTCATTGACCCATCCGTATAAAAAATTTGCTCTACAAGTAGAATCAACCTAAATGCAACGTTCAAGAGGAGGGGCTGGGACAACGACCGAACCGATGTCTTTTTCATTCTAAGTTGGATTTGTTGCCTGTGGTAGGGCAATTCTTGCTGCTGCTGCCCCACCTCCTGGAATCTCGAGAGCTCTCCACCTATGTCCTCTAGTATTACATTTTAAGCTTAAATTTATTATTATATGGATGACTTAAATGAGCTCGCTGTGATCCAGGTAATTTGCACGTTCGTCCTGAATCATCTTTATAGCTGAAATTATATGTAATCGAACTCTTGACGTGTGAGCCACGTAACATCGATTTAGAAAACGACACGTAGCTATTCAAAGCACTCGTTACTATTTCTTGCCGTTTTTTTATTCGAGCTTTCACGACGCACAAACCATTCCAGGTTATACGAGAAATTGCTCACCTGGATGTTTAGCGACAACGAGAAGCGACAGAACGACACACAGTCTTTGGGTTGAAAGACCAGCGCTCTACCCATGGGCTATCTTGTCTCCTTTTCGGGTCATATTCACTCGTATATTTCCAACACAGTCATGGCACAACCTTGGTGAATACACATGACAGGCCACATTCGTCATGCACGTCCGCTCCGCTTCGCGGTGGTGCCTGCTTGGTGCAGCCATGGTGCCTGCTCGGTGCAGCCGTGGTGCCCGTTCGGTGCAGCCGTGGTGCCCGCTTGGTGCGTGCCCGGGATCGGCTGCAGCCGATCCCAGCCTGGGCCCGGGATCGGCTGGGCACACGTTTCTGTGACACCGTATAGCCTAATCTATGCTCACCTGGGCTTCTAACTATCAGTGCAACATCACTGAGTAGCCTTAGGTTATGCTAAGCTTCACATATCTAGCTTTAGTCATTGTAATCGTGGGAAGCCTAACTCGCAGTTCCGGAGAGAGTGGAGGGTCATTCGCGTGTTAACATGTACGTGCACTGGAATAGAGAGAGAGAGGGAGGGGTCATTCGCCCCCTCACCAGTTATTTTAAAATATTCCAAAGCCGAGAATCATTTGGATGTCATTCTTAGTTGACTTTAAAAATGGACCTAGCGCAACGTAAAAAATCGATTACAAATATTGTTAGTTAGTGACGTACAAAGCGAAACACGTCGGACGAAATTGTGTGTGAAAAGTGACGATAAGGCATGCTTGGAAAATTTCCAAGAAATACCTATATAACTCATGTTTATAAACTATATCAACTATGTTGGTAATTTCTAGGTGTGGTACACTCCCCATCAACCGTGCACATTAGTTATACAAATGACTCCAGAATGCACGAAAATTTGCATTTTTAATAATAGTTCGCCTCATGTAACCTATAACCAATTGAAGAAGTGTTATAAATCATCAAACAACAGTATTTCCTAAAACCTTCAGCCAACCTTCAAGATTAGTGGTCCTATCTTTGTAAGTGTATTGTACGACCATATTGTTGGTGCTTCTATGTCATGCTTATCCTTCTTGAACATTTTACGACCATGTCCTAGTATGATGCTGCATTTAGCTTGCGCATTGCCTGACCAGCACCTCTCAAAAGTCCTCTGTCAGTCTGGAAGTTCGACGTATTAACGCTTCCGCTTGCCAGCTAATTCCTTCTATGTTGTCTAGCTCTTCCAAACAGATACTGATCCTATAAGAAGCAGAATGGAAAATTCCAACCCTCACAAAATTAGTCAGCGTGCGTTGTATTGCAAAGTGGGTGCAAGTTTTGTAGCAGCTGAGATGTGTTCGCAGACTTTGTTTCGTGTCGACCGACCCCTGGCGATTGCGTGTCGACCGACCCCTGGCGATTGCGTGTCGACCGACCCCTGGCGATTGCGTGTCGACCGACCCCTGGCGATTGCATTCCCGTTCAGGAAATAAAACATCACACCGTCCGATGCGCAGTCAATTATGCGAAAAAAAATGCAGACTTCCTAAATCTGTTACTTCGAATTTTTGTCTGTCAATTCCCACGACTTCCGAATGGCCATAGAATACTCCTGAAAGTAATGATAAGAAAATACATATACACTAAATGATTGAAATAGATCCCCATCCCCCAAAAAGATGACGGTATGCATAATCGTGATATGTCATAACATTGGTTAACATGACCTCCCAGCATGCTATGAAACAGGTCTGCCTAGACCCACTACGCCCTCATGTATTATCCATCCCCGGCGTGTGACATATAAGCTGTTCACTAAGCTGTAGATGGAGATATCTTGCCGACTCAAGGGCCATCTTTAGAACCGGGCCCTCTGGATCGCCCAATCAAAAAATTAAAAACTCCATAATTTGCAACACTGCATGGCCAGATTGTCATTTTTGGAAAGCTGTATGTTTTCAGCTTCATGTTTTCTCACCGAGAAACAGAGATCACGCGCCCAGCAGACAGCATTGATTTCCAACCTTCCCACCCACTCCTGGGTCTCCGCCCGTGCACTGAACTGCAATCTGTATACTGATGAATGCACGAAACAGTCGGGAGGAACGAAGTAAGAGCAGGGAAAGGCTACCCTGTAGACGTATCTGGATACAGAAACAGAGATGGGATAACATGGACTATTTTAGCAGTTCTTTGCTAACGCCACTGTCATAAATCGTCTTTTATGTAGAGGATTCGAGAACTGTTTGTTGGGCGTGAGAGAGACTGTGCTAAGCAAGCCAGGATTTTATGTTGTTAACTGTAAAAACATACCTGGGAAATTCATCGTCCCTCTTCTCCTCGACAACTTTGGACTTCCCAATCATAGACAGGCCTAGAAAAAGGAAAAGGTGAGATATGCGCCCCCCCCCCCACCCCACCAAGGTTGTGAGGACCAATGAAGCGTAATATTATGAAGGTGGCAGGCCGATATCATGTGTACATCGCAGGAATGATTGTGTCTAGCCCCGTGTTGGCTGGGATTTGTCCCCTCTCCCCTGTTGAGTGTTTGTTTTTTGTTGTTCCGATACTCATGCTCCCAAGCACCGGGTGTCGTACGTGCACTGCGAGTCACCCGATGATCCCGGAAGGTGCGAATCAGTTTGTGTGAATGTGCTGCATTTCATTAGCTTTGCGTAGTTTGACGTTTTGGATCCCGTGAACCAGCGAATCGCCAGTGGGAGGGAGAAATGTAGTCTCCGCAAATAATTTACCCTGCAGACCCTTCTCCAAACGCGTGAGCTTCGTTGGATTTGGCCAGCTGAGTCATGCCCAACTCACGAAAATCGTAGACGCATCTATGTAAATTTGATATGCAAGGTTCTTAGAGGAGCAGAAATTATTATGAGTTTAAGTTAAGTTTTATTTAATTTAAGTCAATTTAAGCTCAGCACCACAGCCCTGGGTAAGAATATGGTGACACCACTAACACCCCAAATTATGACATATGACACCCCAAATTAAGTATGGAGGGGAGGGGGTAAATCAGCTTTCTCTCTTTCTGGTGACATCGCCAATGCCTGGGGAAGCGTCATTACTCGATGTGATGGCAGGTATAGTATGAAAAGGCTACGTTCCATCACGCACAGCAAGCCATTTCTTGGCTGCAGTACCCAGCCAATCTGACCAGGACAGTTATCACGCACAGGTCACATCGTAATGTAGCCTCTGCACAGAATGCCACACCACATTACCAGCTGCTCAGGACGACGGAACCAGGCGAGGAATGGAGCGCAGAGCGGACAGGCCCGAACTCAGGCGAACACGACTCAAGAGCTGCCGGCGAAACACAAATTCATATTTGCGGAATTACACTAAAACTAAGAGAGCGCAACACATAAATAAACTATACAATTACGCCAAAGTGCCATGCGCTTTCTCGTAGCAAATATTTATATGTGTAGCTCACGAAAAGAAACTTTGATACCAGGACCGTGTATTGCGCAGCGCTCGGCGGTAACCAGACTGCCCCGGCACAGCCCACACCCTCCCAGCTCAACTCGACACCGTTCCCGCGTTTCCGACACCCCCGATCGCTGATTGGCCCATCCCGCACACGCCCCACCACACCACGTATCCGGCCGGCCCGTCCCGGTCACGAGGTCGCCGTACTGGCTGACTCACCTGCCGACATCCCCCACGCGGTGGCCAGTGCCACCGCGTGGGGCCAGTGCCAGTGCCACCTCGCATGCAATCTCACTACAATATGGTAGTTCATATAGTTCCCGAGATGCAAGACAGTTTGACGTCGCTCAGTATATGGTACCATTATTTTTGCTGCGGACTGTTCGTATGGCAGACGCACGTAAACAACCGTACGCAAGCACATGTACACATGCGCAAATGCACGTATGACAGAATTACTCAAGTGCAGAAATACGCAAAGGTACGTATGGCTAATGCACACATGGCAAATGTTCGTCGGCTTAATTGTACATGTGGCAAGTGTACATAAGCAAATGATGTACGCGCAAATGAACGTACAACATATACGCATAAACGGAAATATACGCATGACAATTGTACGCATACACAAGCCTACGTAAGCACGAAAACACACAAGCGCAAATGTACGTAAGCGCAAATGTATGTAGGCCAAAGATGCGTATTTGAAAATAGGTAAGTGCAAATGTACGTGCATATGCGGAAATGTGCATACACAGATGCAAAGGAACGTACGCATGTTCGCATGTACAAGCATACTTCTGAGTAGCTGCACGTAAGCAACCGTAAGTTAGATCACAGACGTGCTCGGAATATTGTTAAGATGGTGTTGTATTAACACGCGCACTGGAGGGGGGCGAAATCCGCCCACCCCTCCGGTTTTTCGCAAATAACTGCAGATTTTACCGGTCGATATACGCAATTTTCGGTGTACCTGCCTAGAAATGAACGACACGTCGTTTGAAGCAAGAAAATTGAAATCGGCCGACAATTTTTCAAGTTAGGGGCCGCTAAAGTCAAAAAATGTTTTAGCGCCAGACCACCAAAATCGGCGCTGATGCGCTTCCAGTATACTGACAAAAGGGAAGTGTTCTAGGCAACACTAGCGACTTGTTTGATGCATATTGATATGCTGTATAGTTTCAAGGTCATGTTAGGTCACCAAGGTGAAGTCAGGTCAAGTTCATGACAGGTTAATGGAACCAAACTTGATCAACTGGAATGTTGCCATAAATGCACTACTGGTTGTCATTTGTACTGTTTGTCATTGCGTTTCCATACTTTATTCATGTACTTCACTCCCTTCTTCACGAAGCCGATTGCTCCGAGCTGCCCGACGGAGCAGTCGGGCGGGCGGCCGGTTCCGGTAACTGGAACAGGTAACTGACCTGATAAAGTGGTGCTATATAGGTGACCTGAGGTCAAATGTTGGGTCTAGCATCTGCATTGCATCATTAGTAATGTCCAAGACATCATTCATGCCCATTTTTGAGCATTTAAACACAATCACAGGGATCCATAACGATGACAAGCCAAGCCACGCAAAACCGGAAAATTTTGCCAATCTGACCTCATTTGACCTTGAAGATATTGACCTAAGGTCACGAAAATTGCACACAATAGAGTTCACTACCGTGCCCATCCACCCTGCGAATTTCGTTCCTCCAGCTTTACGAGGAGCCGAGATCTTAGGGGGGCGGAATCCGCCCCCCCTCCAGTGCGCGTAATTCTCAGAGGCCCTCCAGGGCGCGTGTTAAGAAGAGCAGAGGTGTCTGTGTATTTGCTACATCTACTAAAGTGGGACTCGTTTAGGCCTGAATCTATGGGGGTGGATTTTCCCGCCCCTGAAATCTCGAAATCTATTGGACATATATTGAAACTGGACAGCTCAAGTTTGTCTAATATGCAATTTAAGAATGTCGAAATGTCACAACATTCCCAATAGAGAGGTCAGGAGGTAAAACGGTTGGTGGATTGAATAAGGCTATTTGTGATTGCGTTTAAATTTTACATCGATAAAATTGTCATAGCTTGGAACAAATAATGCTTAATGATGTAAAGCACTAGATGCCCATACATGCACATGCAAAATATCCAATGGCGCAGCCAGAAGCCTGAGGAAGGGTGGGTATCATTTGTTCTTTGCGGCTGATCTTCGCAGTCGGTGCCACAAACTGGGACGTAGCTAAGAGGGTGGCTGGGTCGGTCGCCCTATCCTTGGGATTCTACGGGTCCCTGGCACTGCCGAAGGGCCGTGCTAGGGGCCCGTTCGTACTCCTCTACGCTATTGTCTTAGAGGAGACAAAAAGTTCAACAGCACTCTGTATGGGTGTCGTTGGGTGCCTAAGAACGCCTACAAGCCCTTGCGAATAATTACGGGCCCTTTGAAATGTCTACGATATTCATAAGGGGTGGGAGAGAGAGGTAGATTTGGACGCTAGAACCCCCACCCCCTTGCTTTAAACGACCTGCCGGTCATTTCTAAGTAGGTACGCAAAAAATGGCGTATATTAACCGGTAAAATCTGGAGTTATGAACGAAAAACCGATGGGTGGGCGGATTTCGCTCCTCCCCCTCCAGTGCGCGTGTTAAATTACACCTTCACGAATCAACGGTTAATGTTAAGCTTAAGGTTAAGTAACACATGTTAAGTTTTGCAATTCCACGCATTTCAGTCAATTTCAGTCGCCACCTGATCAGCGTTAGTGCAGGTGCACACCCGCCTTGCGCATTCGTCGCATTCGTCACACTTCACGGGTTTCTCGATTTCTTACAGGCACATTGCCTTGATAGTTTATTCATGCACGTACCTTCAAGCTATGTATGTAGAGCCATTTATTATTTATTTCGGTTACGATACATTCACCACAATGCATTATTGCAAACTGCACAGATAAAAGCGTCTTCTCTGCCTGGGCCTGAACTCGAGACCCCGGGATACAAACCACAGACCGTACCCATCTACCGCCTAGGACGAATGATGAGTGCCGGCTGCGGTGCGGGATCCATGGCCCGCACGTGGGAATGTCACCGCAAACGTCGTCTTTCAACAAAGATTGAAAGTTTTTCAAAATTAATATTTTGATGAAAGTTGGTAAATAAGAAAATGAGAAGAGGACACCTGTCTCTAAGTAAGAAAATTACAACTTGAAATGCTGTATTGCACTTTCAATACCCTCAAGAACCTCTTACCTTTAAAAACAATTGAGAGCAATTCATGAAGAACATTGGGACAAAAAGAGGCAACAACGGAAATTATAGGGGTACATCTCACTCCAGGTGAATAAATCTGAACATCGTTCCGCTATTGCAAAAAAAATAACTACTTTAGAAGCTGGACTGTTGAGTCGGGCCTTCTCATTCAGATGAACGTTTGCAATATGCAAGTAAGCACGGGGTTGTTGGTTATTGGTTTTTACGACACGTCGACCGTTGAGTCATATAGCGTCGCCAATCTCTCACGCCGATTGGTCGCGGGCGAAGAGTAGCGACAGGTGAGATTCGAACCCACTAAGCACGGGGTAGACGTAGGGTGCGTTCTTTGTCGCCATTATTCCGCGGATTCCGCTGTGTGTGACGTTTCATTGGATATTTCGTGGAATCCATCCGCAGAGCGTTCTGGGAAGCATCGCGGTGTATATGACGTATGTGAGACATGTGTCGCCACTTGTAAACTTTCGAACATAACTTGGAACATCTCACCGTTGTACAGTGTGATAACTCAAGGAAAAAATAGCCAGAAATGCATTCATCGACTCCTTTTTGGCGCGATATGTGTAGCGCCATTGCATCAGCAGGTACCTGAAGCACACCAGGTCACAGTTTCAATGGACAATTGCATAAGATTTGACATCGTAGCAAGTCCACGAACATGGACAACATTATGTGTGAAAAAAACGATGTAGATGCGCACAAATGTTGTTTCAGTTTGACGACTAATAAAGGTAAGACGCATTCTAAAAACCTGGACAAATGAGGTATGAAACGATAGATGAGAATATTCTCATCACATTAAGCTATTCAAAACGGCATATAACGGTTCACAATATGCTATCTTTGATCATACAATAAGCCATTACAATAGTCGTTCAACTAGAGCGAGAGAGACATTTAGAGACCAATACCAATGAAATCAGCGATCCTTTGGCTATATGTATCGTAAGTTTCAGCTGCACCTAGCTGCCCCAACACCGGTAGTGATCAGTTGTATCCCGGCAGGTCGCTGTCAGGTGCGGTGGCCGGCATGGGCGGCACGGGGAAGCCCGAGTCGGACGCCGTCTTGATCGGGTGTCTTGATCGGGTAACCTGATCCAGCGGTCGCTATGTAACACAAAACTACCCTAACAGACGAGGCGACTGAGTCGAGATAGATCGCGTACTGAGCGTTTCCCATGGCAGGGAGCTGTCCTTGCCTGAAAGGGCCGGGTCAGTGTAGTAAGATAGACATCCTGCCCGCCTATGGAAATGTGCTCCAGGTCGAGGTAGAGTTCTACCCGGCAGCCAGCAGCATGCAACTCACCGAGATGTCAGCTGCGGCTACAGTATTTTAACAAGCATTTGGAGGAAGTACCATAAATTCGAGGATGTGCATTCTAAGATGCATATTGCTGCATAATGGATTGGTCAGCTGTGACATGAAGCCCGACTTTATATGTACCGATTCTATCCGTGAGTCATATCTTAGGGGTATGTCTTGGCATAATTTCAGACACTTCGGACAAGGAGGTCTTGGATATATTCTGCGTAGCAATCATTAGGTCACATTCACAGTGCAGAATGCTCGCCTAGCAAAAGCTAACTAATAATTATCCAGCATATGAGCACTCATAAACTTCGCTTATGGCGTCATTGTGCTGTCACCATGCATGACCGGACGTTGATCTTTTAAACCAAGGTACCATTGGTTTAAATTTGTTCCCGAGATATTTGACGCAAGCAAGATGAGATGAGGGGAACGGGATGCTCTCACCCCCCCTCTAGCAGGTGTGACCTTTTACATTTTTGAGTTAAGCAAGTTTTAAGACAATAGAGCCTCTTCATATGTTCCGAATTTTAAGTTCTTTCGATTAAGACCAAAATCGTCTCTGTAAGTAGCATACTTCGTCCGCAATGATTTCTGGCCATTTTTCCTCTAGGCTTATGAGTATGAAATGTCATCAACGCGTTCGTGATATTTTCCGTAGTTTTTGGTACAACACCTCAATCGATTTGCCTGCACAGCATTGCCTACGATCATTCGATATGCATCGTAGTCTGATCACCATGTCCCATGGGCGTCACCATCTTGCACGAAATCACACAGAACTGGGCACGGACAGCTTATTACAGTCCTCGTGTTCCTCGCGGAATCCACGAAATTTAGGCACGGATTTAGTGAGGAATGGACAAAGAACAGCATATGACTTCAGAGTCCGCGGAATTTCCGGATGGAAGCACCCCAACTAGGCCTTCGCCTTCGCTCGCAGCAAGTAATGACCATACAATACCATAGACAACTTCCTCACAGTCCATGGCTTTATGCACGCATTCACCGAGGACGTTTCTGCGGTTTCTGCCAGGCACGTTTTGATAGTTGCTTCCATGTGATTTATTCTGCTGTGATTGACGTCATGGAATCTGGGTCAGTGAAAACAATCGATACATACAAGTAGAGGTGAGTTCTCCTCTTTCCACATTTGCGGTGGAAAAGGAATCCGAATACCTCTCTGAATTTCGTTGTACCTCATCTGTTTGCATAATTATGCTCCCAGATTGGCTGCCCAATTGAGACGCGCGTTGGCTTGATGTTCTTTTCAGGACGCAATGCGCTTTTGTTTCTTATACTAATGTGTTTCAGAGCCTCTGCGGATTTCTGGTAGATCCCAGTGCATTTTTGGATCCGAACGTTTGAATTTACCGATTTATTGCGTGAATTCCCGATGTTTTTGAGGGACCTGCACGTTTTCGAAGCATCCGAAGTATTTATTTATGACCCCGGCGCGCTTATTTATGACCATGCCATTTCTTGCGTGCCCAGGTCTATTTTTTAGATCCTCATACAGTCCTTGCCCAGCAACAGAAGCGTCTTGTTTTGCTGTCATTTCTGCTGACGATTGCCATTGTCTCCTATGTGCTATTATTAACAACTAGAATAGCCCCTAATGTATAATACTATTTCAAGAACGTCCCTATTGTTGCATGGGACTCATGTCGTAGTGGTGAGGAAGTGATTTGAGATTGGCGGGCTGTTCTGGATATGTGCGTGAAATTAGCTTTGTTTTATTGAGGAAAACGACGTATTCAGCTTCTTGTATTTTATTGGACTGAAGTTGCCGATATGCCAAGGTTGATTTTGTTTAATATAACGAAGAATGGCTCTTAGATACTCCTGGGTTTTAGACATTGTGTGTAACTAAAATATATATACGACCTTCAATATACCAGGAGGTGCTGAGTTGACATCAAAAGTAACGATAAAGGTTGTACTTTATTGCTCGCAATAAAGTACAACCCTTGTCGTTACTTTTGATGTCAACTCAGCACCTCCTGGTATATTGAAGGTCGTATATATATTTTAGTTACACACAAGGTTGATTTTGGCATGATTTCTAGTGATTCTAGTTATTCTTAGTGATTCGTAAACGTATTCGTTCTGTAGGAGAAAACTCGCCGATCCCAACCGGTGGGGTGGGGCCGAAAGATAGCTTAGCCCCTCATTGAAGGCGCTTGGGGAGGGGTCAAGCCCCATAGATCCACCAGTGGCTACAATGGAGGCGAGGTATGCAAGTCGCGAACTGCAATGGAGCTGAAATATGACGTTTGGGTTACGTTGGGGTCTGGACGGTGCTCTAAAAGTCAGACAATTGAGTGGAAATTGACACCTAATACAACTTTATATAATATCGCCTCCGATTTCTTGTCATGTCCTTACACTGAGCTACTCGTGACGTATTCAAACGCAAAATTATCCAATTCTTTTTAATAATAAGGATAAGTAATATTCATTGAGAAGGTTTCGGGAAACATCCCACGAAGTTCCATACTAGATACATATGAAATATCACAAATTTCATTCACGTCTCAAATGAGCTTCGGAGCTGTTCCAGTGCCGAGACAGGTTATCCCTCATGTCATTCCTCCTTCGCTTTCTAATGTTTCGAACATCATATCGTTCGTTAATTTGATGACCATCCCTCATCACCGACAAATTTTCCTACTTTCGACAGGCCGCCGAAAAGGAAATGGAGAACATAGGTGCACCCTCATTATTGTTTAGATCCCCTCAAGATCACGCTAGGGGCTCGATAGATCGCATCGGTGTCCCAGAACTCAAAAGCGAAAAAAAAACAGTCCGAACATGGAAAATCACTCCGGGGTCCCAGCAATCGCTCCAAAAGAAACCAAGACGTGTTGGACCCACAAAGACGTGTCGAGGCCACTAAAAATCGCGATAGGCATCCCAACAAATGACGTCATGGTCCAAGAATCGCACTTAGACCCAAAAACGTCGCGCCGCTGACCTTGGAAATCACACCAGAGGTCCAAAAAGTAGCGCCGGTGCCCCACTGATCGCAGTTGGCTTCCCAAATCTTAATTTCTACCCGAAATGTTACTCTGCGGCCACAAAAATTGTGTCAAAGTCCACAAAAAGGCGTCGGGCCCAGGAAAGAAGCGCATTGGAGCACGTAAAAAATGCACCGGGAGCCCGAAGAATCGTACCGGGGCTCACAAATATCGCGCAGGAGGCTTACAAAAATAGGAGTCGACCCCAATAAATCACAAAGGGAGTCTATCGAGTCCACTCGAGCACCGGAAAATTCAGAACAGGTCCCGAAAGAAAATTATCATGAGGGCCTTTCTACTCTGAAGGGTGCAATCGGTTGAGAAAAAAAAACTCTTAGAGCAGCCGCAGTGGCATAGAGGAAAATCCCCCTTCATTTTAACGAGGTGGCTCCCAAGAACCCAAGAATCGCGCCTGGGTCCCCAAAATTGGTTCTAGGGCAAGATAAATTCGCGTCGGGGCCCCCAGAATTATGGGTTATAAATCAATACAGCGGACACCAGAAAACTTGCACTGGGCCCGAAAATTTGCCACGGGGAACGCTAAATTCGCGCTGGAGTCAGACAAGTACAACGCGCCCTGTGAACTAGCGCTAAACCACCCAAATGTCGCGCGTGGGACACAAAATTCCTGTCGGTAGTTGCATAAATTCTGGTCGAGGCATCAATAATTCCCTCGGGGCTCCCAAAAATTGGCGTCGATGTCCCAAAATAAGCACAGCTTGGCCCTAAAATCGCATCGCAACCCAACAAGAATCAAGCCAGAACCCTCCAAAATAAAGAGAGATTTCGGAAATAATGTCCGAGCCAGGAAAATCGCCCCTTAGTCCAAACATACCACCAGATGCCTTAACAAATCGCATACGGCACCGAAAAACATACCGGAGCTCGACAAATCGCGGCGGGACACACAAAATGCCGCCGAGGGCCCGAAAAATGAGGCCGTAGCTCGGACTTTACATAATTCAGGATAAGTCACCAAAACCTGTGTCGAGCCCAGAAAACTGACGTCGGATTCTCCCGGAACCACGAGACTGGGCCCGAAAAGTCGAGACGGGATCCCGAGAAACTATACCGGGTCCCTAATAGCGTGCTGGGGTCACACAAATATGACCAATGAACGTCAAATAAACACAGCGGGACCCTAAGAGCACAAAAGGAGAACGAAAATGCGCCGGGCCCTTCAAAGCGTACCGAGTCTGGAAAAAGCGGCATTGCCTTAAAACACTCTTTGCTGCTCTAAATATACACACGGGAGCTAAACAAAATCAAGACACAACGGGGCCCTCAAAGCACAGCGAGGTTTGATACAGCATGGAGGCATCAAAAACTTCAAGTGCAAGAACGCCTCTCAGAATCTCAAAATCCACCGCGAGGATTACACGCACGTGATGCGACCTGACAAGGTCACATGAGGATATGAAGAGTGATGATATGAGGATATGAGGACAAGGTCACATGAGTGATATGAAGAGTAATGATATGCTAGGGCCCTCAAAAATCGACATGGTCCTAGAAATGAAACAAAAAGACCTGGCACTAAATGAACACTTCGGGGTCTGCGAAAACGCACCAATACCTAAAAATACCTAAAAATATCCTTTACCTAAAACACCGATACCTAAAAAATATCATTGATGCACAAAAAAGCAGCAAAACTTTTTAAAAAGAGTCGGGGTCGCAAACATGTGCCGGGCCCCTAGCAAAAGTTGGCTGGAGCCAAAACACACCTGAAGACAAAAAATTCGGAAAGGTTAAAAAGAACGCCTAACTATAGTCTCAGTTCGGTAGCAAATCCGGAAGCGTTGATATTTAATCAGGGATGAGGTGCGTGAAAGCTAAGCGGTTATCCGGATGTCTTAGCCACCAGAAAACATGGGAAGAAGAGAGCTAGTCATCGAATTGAATTCAGGATGGGCCCTTGCGGCTCTTAAGTCTGAACAGGTTATGACTTTATGAGGTGCCGTGTGTTCTCGCCTGTCAGCTATTTTGCACGGATTTATTGGTCCTCAAAATAAGGCTTTCATTCCGTTTCAGCCGGGTGCCACATGATGCAGTTGTAGCATTTCGTTTCAAGTGGCGGATATTGTAATGTGCACGATGTGTGCTACATAAATGTTTGAGGTGACTGATCACCTATGCGTTGGAGTTAGGCCCTGAGGACGAACACAATATCATGTATTATTATTTATTGCGTTTTTCCCCATTCTGTCGACTTGCCAATCTTGGTCTCCCACACACCGGATCAAAGCATCTTCAACCAGCGATCACCTGTCTTTCCTTTTCTCACCCTCTCCAGCAACAATCATGATAATTATTTTGCCATGTGCCAGCAAGTAAGCTTCATTCTTGCTAGCAGCCAGTGCAAACTCGTAAGGTGAACGCTGCCTGGGAAGCATCTGTGGACGAATAACACGTACTAAGTATGGCTATATCTGGCAATCTAAACAAAATCAGACCCTTTCTCACCTTCACATTCTAGTAACTTGCCATGAAAATATGAAGGTGTGAAGAATGTCTAAGCGGAAGAACTCAACTTAATGAATAACAATCTGAATTGTGCAAAAGTATCGATCGGTGAACTCACAATGACCCCCTGCATCTTTTGACCATTTCGAAATTTCGTGTACGGGATAATTTGCACTGGTGTTCTATTCTTTCTCCTCATCAACATCGGTGAACAAAGGGTGACATCTTAAAGACGTTTAGTACTATATCATGGAAACTAGGGCACACTACTTAGCCATTAGTGAGGCTGTAATGAGCTTGCACCCACCCCACACACGCACATAGCGGAAGTTGAAGAAATTGTGTTTCAACAGTAATACTAATAGTTTCACTCGCACCAGGAAGATAAACCTATTATTACAAACAAAAAATACATCAGTCGTGAAAAGAGTTCCAAGTCCAGCGAGAAGTGTGAATTTGAAAGTACATATCCTGTGATGATAGTTATATTTCAGTATCGCATGTTGTTATTAGCCATAGGCGCGCCCAGGAGCCTATCCCATCCCTTTAGCGGTCCCCATCTAAGCGGTAAAAGTTGGGTGTTCACTATTAAAATTATCGGGTTATCTATCCAAAAGTGCTCAACCATGGTACCTTGCGAAATTCCTGGGTGCGTCCCTGCTGTTGACCCTGGCCCACCCACTTTTTGAGACGATCATATTGCAGGCGGATAGCATGTAAATGTTATGCGATCATCCACCACTGCGTGTCGCATTATTTTCCCACACATCGATGCATTGCAGGCGAAAAGCGTGTAAATGTTATGCGATCATCCGCCACTGCGTGTCGCATTATTTTCCCACGCGTCGATGCATTGCAGGCGAAAAGCGTGTAAATGTTATACGATCATCCGCCACTGCGCCACGCATTACTCTCCCACGCGTCGATGCGCGGGCTTCCGAGCTCTCGAACAATAGAAAAGCTGCACGCAAAGAGCACGTACTCAATAGTATCATCCTGCCATCTGGCGATAAATATTGTTACCTATGGTTCAGCATTCAATCTTATGATTGTAATACCTATACCGTGCTGCTACATAGCGATAGCTATCTGAAGTGATGCTTCTATAAAATTATAAAGTTCTTGCATCTGTGGAGGTTGTGAGCTGTGGAGGTTATGAGCGCTTCGGAGTTGTGGAGGTTATGAGCTGTGGAGGTTATGAGCGCTCCGGACTTGTGGAGGTTGTGAGCTGTGGAGGTTATGAGCGCTTCGCAGTTGTGGAGGTTATGAGCTGTGGATGTTATGAGCGCTGCGGACTTGTGGAGGTTGTGAGCTGTGGAGGTTATGAGCGCTTCGTAGTTGTGGAGGTTGTGAGCTGTGGAGGTTATGACCTGTGGAGGTACGAGCGCTTCGGGTGTGTTGCATTTGTGGAGGTTATGAGCTGTGGAGGTTATGAGCTGTGGAGGTTATGATACATCTCCATCTGCTTGACTGTGCCTCGTCGTGGGTCTACAACAAATGCGCTGGCTAGGTGCCTAGCCCGGAAGCGCTGTGTCAACGTTGTTTGCTTTGGTATATGCTTAGTAAGCAGCCATGTATAAATATCGGCTGGGTCCACTTCAGCTGATGCATTTCTGTGTGTGGTGTGCTCAGTGTGTTTGGGTAGATATCCGGCTCCGCACTGGATCGCCGGCCGCGCGGTACAGCGGGCAGAGGGCCGTGTACTGTGTAGACACGCCGGCCGTGTACTGTGTAGACACGTCGGCCATGTACTGTGTAGACACGTCGGCCGTGTACTGTGTAGACACGCCGGCCGTGTACTGTGTAGACACGCCGGCCGTGTACTGTGTAGACACGTCGGCCGTGTACTGTGTAGACACGCCGGCCGTGTACTGTGTAGACACGTCAGCCGTGTACTGTGTAGACACGCCGGCCGTGTACTGTGTAGACACGTCAGCCGTGTACTGTGTAGACACGTCGGCCATGTACTGTGTAGACACGTCGGCCGTGTACTGTGTAGACACGTCGGCTGTGTACTGTGTAGACACGTCAGCCGTGTACTGTGTAGACACGTCGGCCATGTACTGTGTAGACACGTCGGCCGTGTACTGTGTAAACACATCGGCCGTGTACTGCATGTAGACACATCGGCCGTGTACTGCGTAGACACGCCGGTCGTGTACTGCGTAGACACGCCGGCCGTGTACTGTGTAGACACGTCGGCCGTGTACTGTGTAGACACGTCGGCCATGTACTGTGTAGACACGCCGGCCGTGTACTGTGTAGACACGTCGGCCGTGTACTGTGTAGACACGCCGGCCGTGTACTGTGTAGACACGTCGGCCATGTACTGTGTAGACACGCCGGCCGTGTACTGTGTAGACACGTCGGCCGTGTACTGTGTAGACACGCCGGCCGTGTACTGTGTAGACACGTCAGCCGTGTACTGTGTAGACACGTCGGCCATGTACTGTGTAGACACGTCGGCCGTGTACTGTGTAGACACGTCGGCCGTGTACTGTGTAGACACGTCAGCCGTGTACTGTGTAGACACGTCGGCCATGTACTGTGTAGACACGTCGGCCGTGTACTGTGTAGACACATCGGCCGTGTACTGCATGTAGACACATCGGCCGTGTACTGCGTAGACACGCCGGTCGTGTACTGCGTAGACACGCCGGCCGTGTACTGTGTAGACACGTCGGCCGTGTACTGTGTAGACACGCCGGCCGTGTACTGTGTAGACACGCCGGCCGCGCGGTATGTGTGGCTGACTGGCAGTGGGCCGTGTACTGTGTACACATCAACCGTGTACTGTGTAGACACGTCGGCCGTGTACTGTGTAGACACGCCGGCCGTGCACTGTGTAGACACGTCGGCCGTGTACTGCATGTAGACACATCTGTCGTGTACTGCGTAGACACGCCGGTCGTGTACTGCGTAGACACGCCGGCCGTGTACTGTGTAAACACGTCGGCCGTGTACTGTGTAGACACGCCGGCCGTGTACTGTGTAGACACGCCGGCCGCGCGGTATTTGTGGCTGACTGGCAGTGGGCCGTGTACTGTGTAGACACATCAACCGTGTACTGTGTAGACACGCCGACCGTGTACTGTGTAAACACGTCGGCCGTGTACTGTGTAGACACGTCGGCCGTGTACTGTGTAGACACGCCGGCCGTGTACTGTGTAGACACGTCAGCCGTGTACTGTGTAGATACGCCGGCCATGTACTGTGTAGACACGCCGGCCGTGTACTGTGTAGACACGTCGACCGTGTACTGTGTAGACACGTCGGCCGTGTACTGTGTAGACACGTCAGCCGTGTACTGTGTAGATACGCCGGCCATGTACTGTGTAGACACGCCGGCCGTGTACTGTGTAGACACGTCGGCCGTGTACTGTGTAGACACGTCGGCCGTGTACTGTGTAGACACGTCGGCCGTGTACTGTGTAGACACGTCGGCCGTGTACTGCGTAGACACGTCAGCCGTGCACTGTGTAGACACGTCGGCCGTGTACTGTGTAGACACGCCGACCGTGTACTGTGTAGACACGCCGACCGCGCGGTATGTGTGGCTGACTGGCAGTGGGCCGTGTACTGTGTAGACACATCAACCGTGTACTGTGTAGACACGCCGACCGTGTACTGTGTAGACACGTCGGCTCTGTACCGTGTAGACACGTCGACCGTGTACTGTGTAGACACGTCGGCCGTGTACTGCGTAGACACGTCAGCCGTGCACTGTGTAGACACGTCGGCCGTGTACTGTGTAGACACGCCGACCGCGCGGTATGTGTGGCTGACTGGCAGTGGGCCGTGTACTGTGTAGACACGCTGGCCGCTCGGCGTGCGGTGAGCGCGGCCGGCCGGCATTGAGGCCGTAACCTGTGCAAACAAGCGCGTGACCCCTGACCGGAAAGACGCCGGGTGAACGGTGCAAGCGCTGCCACAGGCGGGGGCATGCCACTGAGTTAGCAACGCTGTGACTGGACTTTGCCGGCTGCCTGGTCGTGGTGTTGTGGTAACAATTGAACTGTTAACGAACAGCTTTGACGGTTCGGGCCGCTGGTCTGGGCGAGACATGAAACGCAATTTGTGATATTTCGTTGTGCACGTGCACGTCACAATTCTAAAAGTATTTTCGTCCCCAAGAGCACTTGTCGGACGGAGACGTCCGGCCTATGAAAGGCGTGAAGAGTGTAAGGCGGCAGCTTGGTGGTGCTATGCCTGCCCCTGTGTAGGCGCCATGGTGGGGGGGGGGGGGGGGCGAGCGCCGCCCCTGTGGCAACCTGCGCCTCGGGTGATGGGTGTCGCGCTGGCGCCGGTACCGGTCGGGACGGTGACCGGGACTCGGTGTGTGGATCCTATCTGGGCCGCTTGCGAAGCTGTCGCTGCTGCTTGTGCAATGGAAGGCAATACAAGATGAACAGTAAGACAGCTTACAGGCCCGTGAGCGAAAACGGAAGTGAATCCCTACATATACAAACCTGTGCTATGATGTCTTGCGTGTTGTTTTGAACCCTGGTATGCCAGTGGAGGATTATTCCAGAGTAACTGCGAGTGCTTCTAATTCGGCGTCCATTAATCCTGGGGTAGTACAAACAGAACATCTTCAGCAAAGTCTTGAAAACTTCGAAAACTGGATTTGCGCCAGGTCACTACAATGTTGATACTTGGTGATTCTTTGGGCCATTGCTACGGTCAACAAATGTACACTTTGTACACTTTGTCATCTTACGATAACAAAGTGCACCCAAACACTTGCGAAACTGCTGCCAGCCTGGCGTGGCCGGCCAAGCCGGTACGGGACGGCGAGATGCCTACGCTGAAAACCGTGTGGACGATGCTGCAGACTGACTATAAATGCAAGCGATCCACATTGACCCCACGCCAGATGACAGCCGGACATCACTGTATCAGCTTTAAAAAAAAACTTTTTTCCACGATATCCGTCAAACAAATGACATAGAAAAGAAAGATGTGTTTGCATACCTGCCTACGTCCTGTAAACAAAATTCCTGGAAAATAAGTGTATGGAAGTGAAGGCTTTGGTATGCACTCAGCGCGTGTGAAGTTATCTAACACAGTAAATCAAGCAATCAGATTCAGGTTAAACTAGGATAAGTATGAAAACTCTTAAGAGTGTTGGGCAAGCCTTGGCTCATGTGAATGTCATTTCAAGATAATAGTTTCTATGTCGTGAATTCCAGGAAACCACAACCAGATCAGCATTGTCAACATGTAGTTCGGTGACACTATCCGTGATCCTCATCAGGATGATAGCAGGCGGCCGAATATCGACATTCCGTGAATGGTAAGACAGCATTGCATTACAAAGCAAAAGTTTGTTTTCGGATGCTATCAAATGCTTCATGTATATGTATCCTGTCTTCCATGGATCCGTTATAGCTTCGGCTATATTCAGACTACAATGGGCCTGATCCTGCCAGTATTCAGTAGCAGTGGTGTGTAACATTAATTTTGCTTTGGCACCGCAAGCTTTTATGATAACAGATCACAATAACAGTCGGATATTACACTACAATTACTGGTTGCAACCACGCTATCCGATGGTTGATGCTACCTTAAAACGCTTTTCTCGCAACCAATGGAAAACGGCCCGCGCCATCGTACCACCGTATGGCGTGACTAGTAGCATGTCCGCTTTGCATCTATTGGGAACAGAACTGAGTCAGGTCACGTCAGATCATAAGGATAACGTCATTCATAAATACGTTTTTGACAAATGTATGATGAATTCACATTCTAGCTCCTTTACTGAGTTTAGATAACACCCAGATGCAGTTGCATAACTGACGTTGCTGAGAATCGCTTGCTTAAAAGTTGAATATTTCATTCTTGAGATATTTTAAAACAACGCCATCTCACCGGTTGTCGTCTGAAGGTCATCCGAGATCATTGACATCAATGGATGCCCGCTTTCTTTTCGACAAACAAATGGTCTAACGTTTTGGTGATCTGGCTTCGAATTCAGCGGCAGTTTGAAACTCCCAGGACGTTACTTACACGCTTTCACAAACCAGTGCATACCACACATGGTGCGAACTTCGAGGTTTGACCTGACCTGAGCCATTGGTCATGCACGTGACATGGTCAAATAAGATGTCCGTAGATTTGTGCAGATATACGCCTCACTTTGGCGTGGCTTTATCTGAGCTACATTTGGTTTACGGCTCGGTCAAATTTGCCGCTACCTGACGTTTCAGGAAAGTTTGGTATCCTCTTCAATTAAAAGGAGTAGGTCAGAGTTAATAGAATGTTTATGAATCGGATATTCTTGGACCTGAATAACCGACACCGGCAATACATAATTGGCGGTGTAATAGTTTCCAATATTTTTGGCACGTGGGCGGAGAGGCCTACCAGATCGGGCCGGTTTTCCACCAGTTAGGACCAATTTAGGATACCATGCCCAATGCCTTGCCCAATGAATCAACGACAAAGCCAGGAACATTTTGGGTTCGTGCAGAATTTACAGACAATTATACTAAATTCACGCTTGTTTCAGCTCAAATGACGTCGGATAGCCTCAGCCACCAATTAGCAAGATATTGGGGAAGGGATTCAATGGAAGAGGTTCCGTAAGATGTGCATCAGGCCATACAAGGTTATGATGCTAATCGTCAATTCGTTCAGCCTCCTATCAGGTATGTAATCCTTTTAAACAAATTCATCTGGGTCAACAGAGACTAGAAATACCAGGAAAAGTATGTGGCTCTCAACGTACACAGCAGAAGCGACACGAAATACCTCACCTTTCTCCTAATGAACGACACAATATTAATGAATGTTCTGACGAGAGACCCAAACACGAAAAGCACGTCGGGTAAAGATGAATCTTTGATCCTATCCCCATTTGGTTGTTGTGGGGGAGGGGAGGTGGGAGTCCGATAGCACATCTGTTTTGGTCTGTTTTTTGCGTACACTTTCTCTAACCGTTTGGACAAGGTGAGTGAAAATTGGCGACGGCACCAACCATCTGTAAGCATTCATCCTGTGAAAAATACCAAAATAAGGAGTCTTAATATGCATCCTTTTTACCGCATCGGAATGGTGTTCTTCAATTTACGTCAATATTGTGGACACGAAAATCTTCACCTGGAAATTCCAACCATTTCATGCTCAATGATCGTTGCAGGAATGGATTTGTTGAGACAGGGGACTCATGACATCCTATATGTTGTCGTCAATGTATATGCCAAATATCCCGTTGTTCGGCTCCATATCATCGCGGTAAACTAGAATGCACTCCTTAACAATGCAATACGACGGATGGATGGATGGACGGGCAGTGATAGTGACAGTGGAAGTGGCAGTGGAGATTAAGAATGAAAGTGCGCCCCCTACGCCGTTGTATTGGAGGGCCGAGACCGTGGTCGCGTCGGCTTTCTGCCGCCGGTGACCTCATACCATTGCAGGGTCGGCACGAGCTCGTGGCTTACCGTTCTGCCAGACTGACACCGTCGACAACCCGTGCCAAAATGGCGCCGTCTGCCACGTGCACGGGTCGGCCACACGTGGCGTGCCGCCCATCATCACGTGCCGCTGCCCGCCAGCCTGGACCGGCGCCACGTGCGAACTGGAACGAGATCCGTGCGCAGAAGGTAAGTGCCCTCAGCATGGGTGTAACCACTGGGGGGTTGGGCTGGGGGTGCATGTCCCCCCCCCCCATTTCTGAAAAGTGGCGATTTGTCCCCCTCAATTTCTTTCGTGTCCCCCCCCCCCCCATCCTCAGCTGCTTGAGCATGATCGCGGCCAATTATACTTGATCATTTACATAGTGAAAATATATATGCAGAAGAATCACCAAAAATACTAGAAGTCGACAAACGTGACTCTGGGTGTCTTTGGGTATCTTCAAGACCATGGAGCGGAGTCATGTGCAGCCTGAAGCACGTACGTCAAGTTAACGTCGTATTCGTATTCGTATTCAGCGACGAGTTCGCGAGAGGCGTATTTGTATTGGCATTGACATTCAGCGTTTAGTTTATGATCGTTCGAATCAATTACCACAAACGCTTCTGCTGGTACTGAACACGCTGGAAGCAACTACATAGGTCTCACATGACCACTTTAACGGTCAAGGTCCAACGCAAACCGGTTTCTTCGGTCGCCTCCCATTTTCTTTCGTTTTTACCCAAACCTGCCCAAATCTGGTATCAAGCGATAGCCTGTGGTGGGTGAACCATCGTGTAACATTTCAAACCGATGCATGTCAAGGTCAAACTTCAAGGTCAAAGGTTAGCCTGATTTATTAGATGGCGATATTGAAGCGATATCGACCGAACGCGAGGTTCGGTCGCTATCGCCTCAATTTCCATAAAATGGGCGTCATTCGACGTGGCTTGTTATGCGGTATTAAAAAGCTAAGCAATCGAATTATCTGTCAAGGGAAAAGGCCAAGCTGATCCTCCGGTCCCCTCATTTTTTTTTCGTTTTCGCTCAAACCTATCCAAATATGATATAAAGCGATATCCAATGGTTGACACTCGAGTAACATTTCACACCGGGACATGTCAAGGTTAGAAGTTTGATTGAGTTCTTTGATGACCTCGTGTTTCGACGCTATGGCTTCAATTTGCATTATGTGGGTGTCATTCGACGTGGCTTGCCGTACGATATCCGAATATTGAGATGTTGAAATAATTTCGAAGGTGTCGAAGGTCCGGTGTGTATAATGATTGAGCGTAATAGGAATAGGATGATCAAATATCTTTTTGTTTGCAGCCGTTGTGATAGCAGGCACTCATATCCTATATGACTAGGAGCTCCCCAAGAAATCCGTCATAACCTGCTCGGGCGGCGCTCTCATTACTGGTTTTTAATTTACACTGCCACATTGCTGTTCCGAACATATAAAATATAGATCTATTTTTTCAAATTGTCCGCTTTCATCTTAATGGTTCAAAGGAAGTTGTCAAATTTGTAAGAGAAGCCACACGTGAATGCGCACGATTATATAGCCAGCCGAAGTTCATAACCGCGAGAGAGCAATGTTGTAATTAGGGGTGGATCCAGGAATTGTCATGGGGGGAACACTCGTCTGGAGGGTCGCCATTTCTTTGGAGCAGCGCCACTGCGAAAGCATATGGAGGGGCGCCTCTGGCTGAAGAATTCGAGGCAGCGGGTTGCACTGGGCCCTTCCCGAAGTGGCGCCTTTCCTTCCAAGGGGGTGCATTTTTCTTTCATAGGGGCGCCTCTGGCTAAAAAAAAGTCGAGCGGGTACGCTGGAACCTTTTCATCGGGGCGCCTTTTCCTGGCCGGAGGGACGCCACCTTCCATGTGGGGGCACATGCCCTCAGTACGACTCCTTTTATCCGCCCTGGTTGTCATTGCATCGAAATGTGTCCCCGTAAAACAGGAAAGCATGGAAAATGTTGTTTATTGTATGTCCATATTTACTACAATATTTCATCCATGTTTGATCGTCCAAAATTGTATGTTTTGTTCCTGCTATAAGAGGGCAACGTTTAACGTACCTACAGCATTGTTCTTTGGCGATTGTGAAATCGGTCCCAGCACATACGGCATGAAGTTAAGCGTTCATAAGCAGTGATAAGGAGTGAAACCTGATACTTTTGGCTGACATTTTTGTGCCAAAAATATAATTTTTAATAATGGTAAATGTGAAAACCAGGCATTGAAAATGAAGTCACTGAAATCCAAGGATTTGTTGGGGGGTGGGGTGGGAGGCGGTGCTACCTACCCCCTTGATCCTGTCCAAACTTACCGCGTCCCTGCTTTGTCCCCCCCCCCCTCCATTTCGAATGCGTGGCTACACCCATGGCCCTCAGTATTCACTATATTTCACAGTGGGGTGTATCAATGTCATGCTTTTTCTCGGAGCGAGAAGTACATGTGAAATTTTCCTGTCTCAGTAGTCCAAAACACACACATGGCTGTCGACTTTTCTCGAAAACAAGTTGATTCCATCCTGTGCCAGGCGATTTAAATATTACCCCTTGAAACAATGCTGCCACTTAGCTGCAAAATCATGCAGATATGTATTTCTGGTTTATATTGTTTTTACATCACACTATTTTCGACATCCCCTGAGTGAGACGGGTTAATTGGCATATAGTAATATATTTCGCTTATAGTAATATAACCGACATATAATATATCGCTTAGAGTAATATATGATATAGTCACTCATAAGACAATATAAATATTGGCGGAAAGGAGCTTCACCATCCATGCGAGTCAGACAGTCGCAGCTATACGTGTTTATTATCCCGTACCCAGCATCTGAATACTTCTCGTGTTATCGCCGGGTTATCGACACGCGCCTGCGCCCCTGACGCCGTCACCCTCCGCCACACGACTATCATCTCCCCTCCAACATTGATGTTGCATCAGATGTCGTTGTGTTCGATTGTGTATCGATCGGCAGCATGACAAGCCGACAAAGGGACAGAGTCTGGTGAGTGTGGTGCAGCAGGCGGTATGTTTGCCTGTCGCTCGACAAGCACAGTGCGGACGGGAGAGAGAGATGGAGAGTGTGAGAGAGAGAGAGAGAGGGAGAGAGAGAGAGAGAGAGAGAGAGAGAGAGAGAGAGAGAGAGAGAGAGAGAGAGAGAGAGAGAGAGAGAGAGAGAGAGAGAGAGAGAGAGAGAGAGAGAGAGAGAGAGAGAGAGAGAGAGAGAGAGAGAGAGAGAGGGAGAGAGAGAAAGAGAGAGAAGTGAGCGAAATAAATTCGTATGCAAATTTCGCATGTGGAATTAAATTTATATAATTAGAGGTTGCATAAATCCCTTTGAAATCAGCCAATGCGAAGCTCACTCTTTGAAAGAAGAACAACTAGCCCATGTTTGCTGGCACTTCCATCCATCCAGCATCATCCCAAGTTCCCAGAAATTCCCAAGCCGGGGAGATGGGCACCAGCCAGCTCAAGTCAGCCTGTACACATGTACACAGCAACCCCGGCGCCGTCTAGGTTACACCGTGATGTGTGGAGTCCGCCACTGCCGCGAGACGCTCGGACATAGGTCAGAGGTCACATCGGCACACCACCATACGATACAGCACAGCAGTCGGACTCAACGGCACCACCCACGGTACACCGAATGACGTGGCGAAAACAGACTTCCGCAGGAGCATTGGTGATGGTTACAGTCGCCGGAGAAAACGAGCTTGTGGTCAACCGTCGGACGTGATGCACTCCAGAACAAAAATGAAACCACGCAGACCATATCTGAAAAGGCAGTTTATTATCTGGACCTGAAACCCCAGATCGACTGAGGTGGTGGCTGAGGACTTAAAAGCGCTCTGACTACTTGGGTCATTTTGCGCCCATAACCCAAACGGTCGTTATCTGGTTAAAAACCAGTGCATTAAAAAAGATCAAGGTGTACAATGTTGAAGAAATACAATTTACACTTCGTCAGATGCAACGATCTACCAGGCATCCCCCAACATTTGTCACAGCGACATATCGACCCTTTGGAATCCAAGATATCTACACAAGACAGGTTGCAATATCGGGCAGACAGCGAGTGAACATATGTATATGTATGATGGTATGCGTACCATATTAAGGTACACACGTACTTTCAGAGAGAGAGAGAAGGAGAGAGAGAGTGCCTACCGTCTCGTTCGTCACCGCTGATGGGAAGGTAGCGGACTGCTGCAAGAGATGCCAGAGCGCAAGCAAAGCCCGGGAAGACAGGATAGCGGATGATGAGATGCAAAGAGAGCGCAAGTTGTGCTTCACCGCACTGTTTGACGTCTCCGTTGTAAATGCAAGAGCCTGGGAAGCTGCAAGTGCCCCAGACCAAGCAGGTGCCATCAAAGGATTGTGACTTCATGCTGGATCAGAGGGGCCGGAGTGAAACGGCGCTGGGAAGCGGTGGACCGGCAGGAGAGAACCGGGCTCCGGCGGCTGAGGGAACACCGTGCAATGGGTGCCTGTGCCAAACAGACGATCAAGGTGGCACTGCACTGTCTGCGTGGCTATTAGACGTACCGTCAGGACAGTCGGCGTGTGCTGAGACAGGTGAGTCTCTGCCCACTGACCGCCAGTCAGAATCACAGAGCTGACTGGCATGGAACCAGCCGCTATGAATATCAATGGCAACCAATTGGCCATGCACCAATTGGCTGTTGGCGTGCAGGGCGGCTTTGTGGCGTCAGATGCAGTGAATACGAAGCGCGGGAGACTGAACCATGCGACATGGATGACGCTAGCGAGCCACCAGTTCCGAATCTCTGCTGCATCAGAGCAGCTTGCAGACGCTCTGATGGATATAGTCAGAGGCATAGGAGAACACCCCTGGCGATACGTAAATAATAAAGAAGAATAAAGATGAATGAAGCTTGCGCCAGCGGGGTAAGGCACATGCTGATCAGCACAAGTCTTCTACGGTCGCTGTCGGAGTGAATATAGCCTATAATCGCATCGGTGGTGCAGTGCAATGTCGCCGCACGCCGCCGACGGAGGAAGTGCGACCATGCAGACTACCATCAGTTAACTTTGAAGCAGCAAGATACAAAGACCTCCTCGACTGGAGCACAGCGCCAGTGGACCACATTTCATTAGAGGTATAACTGATGAGGTGATGCAGCTTCACGACACTCCTCTGGCTGTGCCGGCCTGCCCGGCTTACACGCAAACAGTGCAGCGGTCAATCAGAGTCGTAACGGAGGCAGTAGAGCTGGTGGTAGGTGAGCAGAATGATGATAAATGACGAGCAGAACAGAATGACCAGATAACCTGGAACTGGATGTCTATTGACGACTGTCTTTGTTGTTCTGACAACGGAGCGCAATTGGTTTCCATCACACCTGCAGGTAATTCGGTCTTATGTCATGCATGGCTATAACCGGCATCAAGTTATGATTAGCAGTTGAGATGTTTTTGCTCGTTTTCATTAGCTTCCACATAAATAGCGATGAAATATACACATATGGATATGTTTCATCATGAGAAATCCACAAATATGATATGCCAACTTGCGCATATATGGCACGGAACTCCCCACTGCACAAGAAGTCCGCCAGTTGCAGCATGTGTTTCCTATGACCACTCATTTGATCGCCTGACGCAGGATGGAAGCCGATTTGGATCGCATAAAATCGCAATTGTTGGTGTTCTCTCGGTATCCTGCACCAAAACATCACCTGTACTCCTTGAACTAGAAATCCACACTCTCCATTATAGTAGGTCAATTGTCGGTACCCCATGCCGTCCATGTTATGGGTCGCGTGCTAATAGGAGCAGACGTCGCGCGTCTGTGACATAGTCCTCCGCCTATGGAGGGTGCACGCTGTTTAGGGAGAAAACCACAACTGCTATTGATCATTACCTGTCCCTAGTCGGAGTCACACGATCGGCTAGGGGTGCTTTCCCGTGTCACGTAGGAAGTGGTCTTAACATCATGACTGATTCCCTGGAAGGGGGCCTAATGTTACACTTCGGGGTGTTTTGCAAACTCTAGTGGTGCTGTTCAAACTTTACCGGTGCTAAGCACCCCTAATGGTATACAATGGTATACGATGGTATACAATAGCCACGTTTGCAGCGCTAATACACAAAAAGGCGTAAAATCGGCGAAAGGCGTCGTTTCGACGCCAAATTTGATCCAGAACCTGTTAACAAATCGCCATATTGACGCCAAAGTTGATGACAGCACTGTTAATTAACTCTGATATGCAACATTTGTGGGGAAAATCCGCACAAATGGACATGGACCATGCCCGCTGCGGAGGCCACGAGAAGGGCATCTACCAGTAGGCCTCTCAGACATGCACGCATGAATCCGGCCATTGGAGCTAGTTATGTATATCGTGTGCCGCACGAACCTTCGTGTATGGTCCATTCGAGCTGTCCACATGCGAGTGCTTCGAGAGGGGAGAAAGCGAGCGCACTCAGAGTTCGTGAAAGAATGCGCCTCATCGTTATTCAGCAACGAGCAGAGACGGGGCCATCCAGTGCAGTGGCTGCAACACGGCAATGCGGGATTCTGAAGAACTGCATACGTTAGCAGCACCGACTATGGCATGCTAACTCTCGACATCAAGTCATACGGGGAGCGCCCGCCTCCGCCAAGCCGGTAGATGCAGACAAGCTGCATCACTATACGCTCTAGAAACGGCAAAGTTGTGTGTGCTCCAGATTGTATTCGTGGTATAGTGTGTCTGGCCAACTTCGCTGCATAAGTTGCCGATATGTAGAGCGGATGTGGTGCGCTCGCTGTCGGTGCCGATATCGGTGTCTACCGTGAGGAGACACAGCAGACGAGAGACAAGCACAGCCGTTGGAATTTACTGAAGCGTGCACGGAGACGTCGCTCAAGCACGCTCTATGTGACCGCCTTAACCGCCCGTGTGTGACCAGTGATCCCCTGACAAGCTGTGTTGTCCGGCGTGACGTGGACGCCAGATGACGCTCACGAAGCAGCGCAACCCAGAGACACGATGAAGAGCTGAGGGAGCTCCTGCGACGGGATGAGGAGCTGTCGTCTCCGGGCGGCCAGCCGCCATCTGCAGGTGACAAATGTGTTGCATCTGGCTCTGATGAGGTACCTAGCGACCAGCCAGCTGACGTAGCATGCGCAGTGGAGCTCCCTGTCGGGACAGACATGTCGGGCACGTGTCTTCTACCCACCTCTTTTTATTTGTTTATTTTTTTTTGTATGACGTGCGGCTATTACAGCCTGACGTTAATTGTGGATGGCCTTAATACATGTCTGTCTGTCTGTCTATCTGTCATGCAGCCTGCCTTATTGCTTGCTACTACGAGTAGGATGTGGCGGAATGTGGACATCCCTGCAACGTGTGGACTGAGCTGCTGGTGCAATATGCATGGGCTTCGCCACGGATTCTGAATAGGGGGAGGGACGAGGGGGTTTTCAGGTTGATTTTATTCATGCAACGCTATAATGGTAAATAGGTATAATGGTAAATATCAGGATGTTGGGGGAACGCGTCTCCCACCCCCGTCTCCCACTGTGGTAACACCCATCGGAATATGTAATGGTGTGATATGGCGTATTGTGTTGCATTTGATAAAGTTTACCTGCAATTATGTGGCAGTTAATTGAAACTACGTATTGTGAGTGTATTTCTGTTGCGCGACTTGGCGTGCAGAACGTTACTTTCAAGCTTCTGCTTTGTGCACATTGACAATGTTTAGGGAATAAAACGTGCGTCCAACGCCTGAATATTTCCTGCGAGTCGGTCGACAACGCATGCAGTGCATTTTGATGCATGGCTCGCGCATAAGATTAGGTTTATCCGATTAACCCACGTTTTAAGCCAATCAAAAAGGCTCCAAATAGTCTAATTTCCAGCAACTCAGAACCATAATGAAAGCTTATTTGAAACTCAAGACCTGAAATAACCATACGGTCACCAAGCGTCTACAAAAGATGAACGAGTTTATCCCACGTCAATGACCTTTAGCATGTGTCATGCGTATTTGAATAGGTCACACGCCATAGCATGCAATAGATGATCCAATTCAATCATCCACTTCGGCATTGAACAAAAGCTATAAAAAAAACTACGAATCTGTTCCACGTTCGATTTCTAACTTCATCTGTTCCAGAACAATGCTCTTTGATCCATTTAGTTTTCGTGAAAATATTTATTGCGGAGAAAAATTATCCCACGGAGAATGCCAATTTTCGTCCATCTGATCCGAGATCATAAAGGCATCATGTTGATTTCTGTGTCATGTTCCCACATTATCTGGTTCGGGTTTCATCAACTTCAGACCACCTTCGGCTCCCGCCTACGACATAGCGCGACGGTTAGAGGATCAATAGGGTTCTTGTTGTACTAGCACAGCAAAAGCGTGCATTTAAATACATAAGGTTGTTCACTATCACTTCTTGCCTATCTATGCCTATATCTAAGACACAATGCCTCTCACTCCCCTACGAACCTCGATAAATAGGAAGCCATTCAGTAGCCAACTTAGCAACTTGCTACTTTTCATTGTCGATTCAATTAGAGAAATGTCAACGATTCATAGCTCTGGTACAACGAGTGGACAGTTGTTGACTTAGTTAGATGATGTTTAGAGCTGTTTTTTCGTGATGTACATATTATTACATGTCATTTCACTTCCATTTCCTAATTACAATTACAATTACATTTTTAATGAAAAAACATGACGCTAAAATTATCGGTCTTACCTGGTCACCCTTCAACAGGTTTTTCATCTGACGGTAGTAAGACTTTTTAGGTCGTCATGTCGTCTGAATGGTGAAGTTAAAAAAATACATATCGAAGGGTTAGCAAGTGAGCCCGAAGGTATGTACTGGTAAGTGGGCTCATGCTCCTTTTTGGATAAGCGTAGGCTCCAGTTGGTGGGTCCAGTGACGTAACTAAGGATGGGAGGGACGGCACGGGCGTCTCCTCCCCCTCCTACAAAGGTCCCACCCGATAATAGTATTTTTACGCTAGGCTTTTCAGTGCGATACGGGGCTCTTCAGAAAACATGAGACATCGAAAATTCGACGGGGCCCTGATTTCTCAGGACAATTAAACTTCCAGAACCTCTTGCAGCCTTTTAGAGAAATCTACACGGTCCCTTGGAGCTGAATGGGCCCTTTTAAGCTGGAAAGGCCCCTTGAAACCGGAGGGCCTCTGACAGCGCCTGAATAGGCCTCCTTGAGCTCGATGGGGCTTCTCGGAAGTTTTCGAGGTCCGTTTTGAAACAGGATAGCTGAGAGCTGGAGAGGCCCCTTGAAGCTTGAGGGGCCCCTTTAACCTGGATGGACCCCTTAGAGCTGGAGATGCTTATTGAAGGTGTACGGGCCCTGGTAGCTTTAGCCGACCTCTGTAGCTTGATGGTCCCTGCAGGAGTTGGATTCCTGAAAGAATGAATGCCTGTGAGAATGAGTGCAATCTGGAGAGACCCCAGGAGCTGGAAAGCCTCTGGAAATCGGGGAATTTGACAAACATCTGATAATTCGAGGGATCCTTAAGACTTGGAGGAGTCCTGAGAGTCTGAAGGCCGGCTGGAAACTAGACGGGCCTCTGGGAGCTGGAGGGACCCTTTGAAGCCGGAGGACCCGTGTATGGTCCCCTTCGAGCTCGATGGCCCCTGCAGGAATTGAATGTCTTCTGCAATGATGGGTGCTCCTGACGTTTGATGGATCCATGGTAGCTAGAGAGCTCCTTAGAATTCTGGGAATACGCAGGGGTCTAGGAATTTGAGGATCGTTGAGAGTTGAAGGAGACCTGGAGTTTCAGGACCGGTTAAGATCAGGCTGAATTCCTAGAAGCTGGAGGAGCCCATTGAAACTGATGAGGCCCTTGAATCTGGACGAAACACGGCGAATATGGAAAGTGGTAGTGCATTGGGACGGGGTCCTTGGCAGGATTCAAGTCTTTATTTAAAAAAAAAGCAAAATGAATCCATTTGAAAATGAAGTGCAGGAATTACGGGGATTTTTCGATTTTAGGGGTAAGTTGAGCCCTCTTGTGCGTGGAAACGGGTTGTGTTCTTTTTGCCAAGAATTTTAGGATGGAATCGGCATGCGCTAAATTCCTGGACTAAGAGGGTAAGGCCGCTTGGGGTAGAAATACAACCACGTGACGTGTCAAGCCACGCAGGGTGCTGTGGTCCGCAATCTGTAGACAAACTGGAGGCAGTCAGGGAGCATGCGCGCCACTGGAGCTGGGGAGGACTTGTAGAATGGGTAAAATTGGGGGTCAAAAATAGCATTGCAATGCGCAGAGAAGATGGGAATAAATTAAATGTCTACGGTAGAAAGGGTCAAAGACATGCAAAAGTGAGAACATGAGGGTAGCTTTAAGGACCAATGCATTGGTCCTTAAAGCTACCCTCATTTTCCAAAGAGCTCCAAAATGCACCCATTGCAATGGGAGCATTTTGGAGCTCAGCGCATGCATGCAAACTATGCCGCTCATCAATGATTGACATAGACAAATATTAAGTGGTACTCACAATCGTGGCGGAGCGTGGCCACACTAATTGCTTTCAGGCCAACGGCATCCATGGGTAGGCTTTCACCAGATGAGTGAAGCGAGAGTCGGGGCTGCAGGTGGACAGACAGCCATAAAAAGCGACACCTTTTTATGCATCTCTAATCATCCTGCCCATAATTACACCTCTCGCGTTTTTCCCAGCGACATAACCGGTTGGGCGGTACTCGCCGGTCTATGTGGCGCTGGACAGACCTACAGATCTGGCCACGTCTTTGAGTACTTGATGAGGAATTCAGGCCGAGACGGGTGGCTACCTTGAGGAAAGCGAGGCGCCCACCAAGCATGGCGGTCGGGGACGCCACCCGCGCGAGGAAGTGACGGCGAAGGACAGCACCAGCACCGCCACAGCCCCGAAACCACCACTGCCATACTCTCGATACCACCACCGTCCCCCCCCGAAACCACCACCGCCATACTCTCGATACCACCACCGTCACACCCCTGAAACCACCACCGCCATACCCCAAAAGCCACCACCCAAAAACCAGCGAAACCACCACCGTCACACCCTCGAAGCCACCACCCCCAAACCAGCGAAACCACCACCGCCATACCCCCGAAACTTCTACCGTCACGCTCCCGAAACCACCATCACCACACTCCCGAGACCACCACCGCTACGCTCTCGAGGCCACCACCGCCAAACCACCGAAACCACCACTGCCAATCTCCATAAACCACCACATAAACTACTGACATAACCGTTGGCACCAACCCCTGACATAACCGTTGGCACCAACCCCTGACATAAACATTGACACTAACCCCTGACACAGCCGTTGGCACCAACCTCTGACATAACCATTGGCACCAACCCTGACCTAACCGTTGGCACTAACCCCTGACCTAACCGTTGGCACCAGTCCTTGACACAATCGTTGACACCAGTCCTTGACACAATCGTTGGCACCAGCCACTGATATAACCGTTGCCTTCTTCACTTGACCATTTTGGTCCAAGGTTCTAAACCCACACCATGTGATCTCAAGTCGGTGGGAAGTGGCATCGAATCATTCAACCCTACACAATCCCTCGTGATTAAGTAGATGTGTACAACTCACCGGCCTCCTCTCCCACTGGATCCCGATCAGGGCTCCTGCGTTCCTGCGTCTCCACCCGCTTGTTCGTCCATGCTGCAGCGACAGTAAATAAGGCAGACATGTGCTGAAGGTGACCGATTGGTAGGTAATGGCAGAGTTATAATGTATCAATAGGAGCGCGGGGAAGACGGTTTTGTTCTGTTTTGTCCGTGTTCCTCAGTGGCTAGATCAGCACAATTAACCGGACTGTGTTCGATCGCCATATTGAATGGAGCCCCATTTATCTAAACGGTTCAAAGTATGTAATGAACATTATATGCAAACATAAATACAAACTCCTTAAGCATCTCTGTTTCCAGCCTACGTCCGATGCGTAAGTTTGTGGAAATGTCACCAAATGTAGGATTAATACAATTTTGCTAAATATTACAAAGCACGGAACACATCTTGCCGCACATTGATCACCAGAAGAAGGTTTCTCGCATGCAGCATTGCATGTTAGTTGAAGTAAGTGGCAGCACCAGTACGTGATGCGTGAATGCCTATCTTTCCCAAGCCACCCATCACACTTTATTCTACCTGTCGGGAAAATATAATAATTGAAAGGTGCTTTCTGTTCACTTCCACCACTGTCCTGGGATCACTTCTTTGTGCATTAGGATAGCAGTTGGATTGTGCCAATCCAAGGTTCGCTTTTTTACTTACATGTGTTAGTCTTTTGCTCAATAGAAAAATTGTTCAAATGTTCTACGATTCAATTACTGAATGGATAGGAGCGATGCGCTTTATGATACAGAATTTGAGACTTTTATGTAGTCGAGGATGGCATTTCAAGAACGGATTGCTGGTATTTACAAATACCCGTACTTTCGGAACGCTTTAGATCATATTTCAGTGACCCGACCTGATATCGACTTGAAACTTGTAGCCTTGCTAGAAGGTAAAACATGTAGCTACATATATAGCGGGGTAAGACATGTAGCTACATATGTAGCGGGGTAAGACATGTAGCTACATATGTAGCGGGGTAAGACATGTAGCTACATATGTAGCTGGGTAAGACATGTAGCTACATATGTAGCGGGGTAAGACATGTAGCTACATATGTAGCGGGGTAAGACATGTAGCTACATATGTAGCGGGGTAAGACATGTAGCTACATATGTAGCGGGGTAAGACATGTAGCTACATATGTAGTGGGGTAAGACATGTAGCTACATATGTAGCGGGGTAAGACATGTAGCTACATATGTAGCGGGGTAAGACATGTAGCTACATATGTAGCGGGGTAAGACATGTAGCTACATATGTAGGAAACATGTAGCTACATATATAGCGGGGTAAGACATGTAGCTACATATGTAGCGGGGTAAGACATGTAGCTACATATGTAGCGGGGTAAGACATGTAGCTACATATGTAGCGGGGTAAGACATGTAGCTACATATGTAGCGGGGTAAGACATGTAGCTACATATGTAGCGGGGTAAGACATGTAGCTACATATGTAGCGGGGTAAGACATGTAGCTACATATGTAGCGGGGTAAGACATGTAGCTACATATGTAGCGGGGTAAGACATGTAGCTACATATGTAGCGGGGTAAGACATGTAGCTACATATGTAGCGGGGTAAGACATGTAGCTACATATGTAGCGGGGTAAGACATGTAGCTACATATCTAGCGGGGTAAGACATGTAGCTACATATGTAGCGGGGTAAGACATGTAGCTACATATGTAGCGGGGTAAGACATGTAGCTACATATGTAGCGGGGTAAGACATGTAGCTACATATGTAGCGGGGTAAGACATGTAGCTACATATGTAGCGGGGTAAGACATGTAGCTACATATGTAGCGGGGTAAGACATGTAGCTACATATGTAGCGGGGTAAGACATGTAGCTACATATGTAGCGGGGTAAGACATGTAGCTACATATGTAGCGGGGTAAGACATGTAGCTACATATGTAGCGGGGTAAGACATGTAGCTACATATCTAGCGGGGTAAGACATGTAGCTACATATGTAGCGGGGTAAGACATGTAGCTACATATGTAGCGGGGTAAGACATGTAGCTACATATGTAGCGGGGTTTTAAACACCGATTGGCCGCAAGGCTGTACACATCAATACGCTTCCAGTGTAAGCTTCTGTGTGACCCAGTGTCCTGACCTGAGGTCACCATTCATCGTTGCATTTGTACTGGAAAGTATACATATGCACTCATATCCTTGTTACTCTATATTATACGCATCGTTTATGAAAACTTGTTCAACATACATCTAAAAATAGCATACGAGGGGAAGTCGTGACTCGGTGTTGACACTCCCTAGATCCGAGGCAGTGATAAGCCGGATCTCTATTGTTGACACAATATGAATATGTGATCATCAATTGTCTGGGGGCATACCACATTTCAAGTCGGTGTCATGAACGGCTTAGAAGTTATCCAAGAAACCTCAATAGCCCAAATACCTCCCCCCCCCCACACAAATTTTGCAGCATGCCAACTAGGGGCGGTGCCCCTCCCTCCCCCAGTCATTGCCTTGTCCCTTCTCCCAGTCAGTGACCTCTTGCCATTGCCTTAGCATTACTGGAGGAGAGTCTAGCTGGCTCTGATGGTCGTCCCGCAACCACCAATGTATTGGTCGTCCAACCAACCAAACCAATGGTCGTCCTCCTTTCCTCCCCTCGTCCCCAGTCAAAATTCCTTTGTTTGAGGCCCTGCATCCGCCCGCGGCACACATAGGGTTGATCTATCACGTATCTGGACTGCATGCTACCGGTTTCTACTAAATGCATTATTCAGATCCTGTAACAAAGTTTCTAGAAATGTACTGTTTGGACCGAAAAATATGTATACCGGCATAGTACTATAATAATGGTCTGTAACTGTGGGTGTTGTGATCCCGTAAGCGCGCCGGTCTGTCGCCCTGTACTGTAACGCGAGCCGTAACGGTCCTTCCGACGGCCGCCGCCGACGCGGCTGCACCCGGAAGTCTAAAGTTCACTTCAAACAATAGGTGCCGAGCCGGTGGCCGGGCGATCTCAGCGCCCTACCCCCGCCGGGGAGTCGTCTCTGAGCAGCCAAGCGACGCGGGTCTGTAACGCTGGAGGTCGCGCGTTCTAAATTAATAACTGATTCCGGCCTTAAATTCAACATTAGGTAATATCGCGGTCGTTCGTTGTCGTGGGACATTTTTATGTACGTACTTTCTGGAGTCTGACTGGTGCCGTCTATTTACTCATCCATCTGCACAATACAAATAGTGCAGATAACTTTGGACCTTTACAACGGAAGTGACGCGAACGCGAGGTCATTATCCTGGACTATCACGTAGCCTATATAGAAACTTCTCTACAATACCATTTAGATCGGTGCCCGTGATTTGGATCAATATTTGTCCTCACCTGTGATGACCTGGACAATGGCCACGTCGTACACGCTTTGGTCCGATGGTCCTCTCGTCACATCCGCATGATGTTCCACTTTCATTTGTTACATGCAATAGTCAAATACAGATGGATTCACTATATTTCCCTCCTAGAGTTGGATATAAATTTGGGGACGTACACTGTTAAAAATGAAAACAAGTTTCGTGTTTTGGAAGTATGTGCAATTTTAACGCGGCACAGCCGGTGATTGGAACGCGGCTACAACGCGTTTCAAAACGCGCCTACGCCGTGTAACCTACTTTTAAAACACGCCCTTTGATAATTAAAAAGCGCGTTCCAGGCGAGTTCCAGAAGTAGGCTGTAGGGTGTAAAAGTTGCAAATACTTTCAAAACTCGGACGTGTTTTTACTTCCTCCGCCTCAAAGGCTACTTCTAAAACACGGACGGTTTATCACATTTCATTTATTTTCAGATTGCTGCTGCAACTCTTTCCAGTACAACGCAGCACATACACACACACACACACACAAATACGCGAACGCAGGACAATGACAAAACGGCCGGGGGCGACGGCTTTGTCGTGTCCAGGTCGAGGTTCCGACCAACTCGACAGCGTTCAGCACCACCCGGCCCCAAGATCCAACTGAGCCTCTGCAGCCAATGTTCTGACGATACGACGTGACAACATTACAGCGTTACATGGCATGTCTGCCGACTCGTACTTAACCTAATACCAGAAACAGTTGACGGCGAAAGTAACAGGGGTGGGCCCCGCTCCGAGAATGTTCGCAAAATAAGTGTGTAATGCCTCGACGGGACGGTACGGGGACTGCGCAGCGGCGGGCGCCAGTGTGTCCATGTGTGTTCCGTGTAGCTAGCTTGGCTGCAGCCTCCTCGCGTCTCCTCCGCACCTCTTGGTCGCATTCCGGCCGTGTTGCCTCTCAACAGCAGTGGCCACTCAGCGCACAAACATCCATACAAAAAGGCACACAAAAACGACACAAAAACACTCTTGCTCACGCGTGGTCGGTTCGTCCGTCTGGGTGCGGGCCGACGGGCCGCCGCCGCCGGCCCCGACTCGAGACATCACAGCGGCCGCCGCTACCACCTATAAGCTAAGCACAGCATGCCGTCCTCGAACTGGCCAGTGTCGCCGGCGCCGCCGGCTGACCCCCGGCCGACCAGGCCCGCGTGGGAAGCAGTGTCCTATACAGCTACCTATAGCGTTATCTTACCTATACAGCTCGTCGCGCGCGCGCGCGCGCGAGCGAGCGAGCGAGCGAGAGAGACAGAGACAGAGACAGAGACAGAGACAGAGACAGAGACAGAGACAGAGACAGAGACAGAGACAGAGACAGAGACAGAGACAGAGACAGAGACAGAGACAGAGACAGAGACAGAGACAGAGACAGAGACAGAGACAGAGACAGAGACAGAGACAGAGACAGAGACAGAGACAGAGACAGAGACAGAGACAGAGACAGAGACAGAGACAGAGACAGAGACAGAGACAGAGACAGAGACAGAGACAGAGACAGAGACAGAGACAGAGACAGAGACAGAGACAGAGACAGAGACAGAGACAGAGACAGAGACAGAGACAGAGACAGAGACAGAGACAGAGACAGAGACAGAGACAGAGACAGAGACAGAGACAGAGACAGAGACAGAGACAGAGACAGAGACAGAGACAGAGACAGAGACAGAGACAGAGACAGAGACAGAGACAGAGACAGAGACAGAGACAGAGACAGAGACAGAGACAGAGACAGAGAGAGAGAGAGAGAGAGAGAGAGAGAGAGAGAGAGACAGACAGACAGACAGACAGACAGACAGACAGACAGACAGACAGACAGACAGACAGACAGACAGACAGACAGACAGACAGACAGACAGACAGACAGACAGACAGACAGACAGACAGACAGACAGACAGACAGACAGACAGACAGACAGACAGACAGACAGACAGACAGACAGACAGACAGACAGACAGACAGACAGACAGACAGACAGACAGACAGACAGACAGACAGACAGACAGACAGACAGACAGACAGACAGACAGACAGACAGACAGACAGACAGACAGACAGACAGACAGACAGACAGACAGACAGACAGACAGACAGACAGACAGACAGACAGACAGACAGACAGACAGACAGACAGACAGACAGACAGACAGACAGACAGACAGACAGACAGACAGACAGACAGACAGACAGACAGACAGACAGACAGACAGACAGACAGACAGACAGACAGACAGACAGACAGACAGACAGACAGACAGACAGACAGACAGACAGACAGACAGACAGACAGACAGACAGACAGACAGACAGACAGACAGACAGACAGACAGACAGACAGACAGACAGACAGACAGACAGACAGACAGACAGACAGACAGACAGACAGACAGACAGACAGACAGACAGACAGACAGACAGACAGACAGACAGACAGACAGACAGACAGACAGACAGACAGACAGACAGACAGACAGCCAGACAGACATACAGACAGACAGACAGACAGACAGACAGACAGACAGACAGACAGACAGACAGACAGACAGACAGACAGACAGACAGACAGACAGACAGACAGACAGACAGACAGACAGACAGACAGACAGACAGACAGACAGACAGACAGACAGACAGACAGACAGACAGACAGACAGACAGACAGACAGACAGACAGACAGACAGACAGCCAATCAGACAGACAGACAGACAGACAGACAGACAGACAAACAAACAAACAGACAGACAGCCAAACAGATGGTCAGAGAGATGGATGGACAGAGAGATGGTCAGACAGACAGACAGACAGATGGTCAGAGAGATGGATGGACAGACAGATGGTCAGAGAGATGGTCAGAGAGATGGATGGCGACATTGCCCCCGCAATGTCATCTTATGCCGAATGCTACTGTTCCTCGTGAATTGAAATTTAAATTCGGTTTTAGAGCCACCGAAGTAGTACACCATGACATTGTGTGAACAAACAATGATCCGAGATGTGTTTGTGATGCGACTTCGTGTTTCCGGACCTTATTATGTAAAGCAAATATAAAGCATATAAAGAACAAATATAAAGAGGTGCAAAATTTCTGACACTAGAAACACATGGCAGACGTAAGGAGTCTTCATATAGGTGCGAGGGACACGAATAAGGCCAGAAGGGTGCCGCACCCAAAAGCATTTCTGGCCGCCCTGCTGTCAGTACCTGTAATCATTACCCTAGTGGAAGTAAGTCAGTCTCGCTGCTGACAAAATTTGCTTTTATGATGGCATCAATATCCATCGATCGAAATGCACAACAAGAGCAGCTGTGTCTCAATCAGATTCAATGGCTGTGACGAATTGGGAAATATTAATGCATGGGTGACATTGGTACCTATTAATGATAAGGTGAACGGTAGAATGCGGAGAAAGTGACAACTAATGCACACAAAACTGCTCGGAAAGATGATGCAAAGCCGTGACTAATCCCACACCGTTCACTATGACTGACCAGGGCCGTGGAGAACGCACCGTCTACCAGGGTTGGGTTTATACTTTGCAATCCTGGATGAGGAGAGGACAATTTCTCAGTGATGGAATACGGAGAGGATATTTTCCCTCAAACCTTGGCATCAGAATCTCACTTTGAAGCTTCAGGTGAATCTTGAGCACTTTACCACGGGGCAATTAATTGTCGAACAACTCCATCAGACGTCCAAATTGAAAACACATGGAGGAAACAACATGGAGGAAACCTTTTGTGAAGAGGATAATGCTATGGATGGCAAAATTCAGGAAAAGCCCGTTTTTTAGACCCTGACGTCCACTGTGGCGGGCCAGGGTCGCAGAGCACACAGTCCACTGTGGCGGACTCGGGCTGTGGAGCACACCTACGATGGCGGACCAGAGCCGCGAAGCACAACATCCACTCTGGGGGACCGGTGCCGCGGAGCACATGGTTCACCGTAACGGACCGGAGCCGCGGAGCACACCGTCCACTGTGGCGGACCAGGGCCGCGGAGTACATCATCAACTGTGGCAAACCAGGGTCGCGAAGTACACCGTGCACTATGGTGGATCGGGGCCGTGGGGCACACCTACTATGACGGACTAGGGCCGCGAAGCATAGCATCCACTGCGGCGGTTCAGGACCGCGGAGTACATCATCTACTGTGGTGGATCAGGGTCGCCGAGCAGGCCGACCACTGTGGCGGATCAGGGCCGTGGAGTACACCGTCCATTGTAACGGACCGGGGCCGCGGAGCACACTGTCCACTGTGGCTGATCAGGGCCGTGGAGTACACTGTCCATTGTAACGGACAGGGGCTGCGGAGCACACCGTCCACTGTGGCGGACCGGGGCCGCGGAGTACACCGTCCATCGCGGCGGATTATAGCTATCAACAGGTCAAATTATGTCATGCTATGGCAGTGGCGTACCTAGGATTTGCGGGAGGAGGCAAACTGATTTTGAAGGTGCCCACCTACCCACGTTAAAAAAGGCCCCGGATTTCCACCAAAAAAAAATTCAAAGGTGGCTGTTTATATTTTTGTTATATAAAAATTAGTGACCAAATTAACTGTCCTGTGGAGGGGACCAAATCTACCACCATTATTTCTGAATCACTGGATTTCAACCCTAACTCCTCCCCATCCTGTTTGAAGGTTTGTCTTTTGGTATCCCTTGAAAAGTCACCTCACACTGCTAAAATTACACCTGAACAAATCACTCAAAAATGTAAAATTTGCCAATATCAGGCATTCCAATTAATAACGCCCGGTCGCCAAAATGCCAACGTTCGTGCGCGTGTACACCCGCCTTGCGCAGTCGACGCATTCGCCACTCTACGTGCGCTTCTCCGGTTTCTGCTAGGTCTCCCACGTTTTGCTAATTACTGTCACGTGATAGTCTTGTGCCACATTTGACATGTGGAATGCTTGGTAATGCGGCTTACTGGGAACAAAATCGATCAATTCAATTTGATATATTAGTTCTCTTCTTCCCACATTTTCTCGTGATTAAGGAATCCGGAGACACACTGACCTTTGCTGCACCTCATCTCTTTGGTTAAATAAGCTCCCATATTGGCTACCGAGCCGTGACCATAGCTAGGTGTTCTTTTTTTATTCGTGGCGTTTTTCTTCTTCTATGGATGTGTTTTAGTGCTGCAGCCAATTTCTGTTAGGAGCTCGGCACATGTTTGAGACCGGGCTCTTTTTTACAGTTTTGTTGCTGTTTTATACACCGATGATATTTTTGACGTATCGGCGCGTTTTCGAAGACGCCAATGTGTTTATTTAGTGCCCGGTCTGTTTGTTCCTTGTTCATGATCAATTCCCTTTTTGAGGGCCCTGCCTGTTTTTGAGGCCCCGTGTGGTCTCATGACCCTGGTGTGCCTTGAGGGCCCCCGCTGTTTTTATTTAGCGCTCCCGGTGTGTTTATTTCGAGCTGCAGCGCATATTTTAATGCCCTGTCGCTTTTTGCGAAACTCGATACGCTTTGGATTACCCACATTACATTTTGGGACTACCGACGGAATTTTTGGTCCCGAACGCGATATTTGGGGGCCCCGTGGTCACTTGTTCGGATCTCAAGCGCGAGCTTTTGTGGCTAGGACACGCTTTTGGGGGCCAACACGTTTTGTGGGCTTTTGGAGCGGTAATTTGGACCCAGAGTGATTTTCCATGTTGGGACTGTTTTTCGTTGCCCCGGCTTCATTTGCTGGGTGATCACAATGAGACTTTTGGAGCCCCGGTGAGACATGGCATGCCCCTAGCGTGATTGTCAGGGACCCGGACGAGAAGTCTTGGTACCCCTAGGTTCAGCGTGACTTTCCGGGGCCCGGGCCCGGCCGTTTGTGCCCTCCGTCGTGATTTTCTTGAACCCCAGCACGACTCTTTTGAGCCCCCAGCGTGATTTTCAGGGGCCCAAGCGGGAGCTTTTGAGGCGCCAGCGTCCTTTTCAGAATTCCCTGCGCGACTTTTTAGCCCCTAATGTGATTTTTCGGGGCCCCGGTACGATTATTTGGGGCCTAAACGGGATTTTTAAGGAGACTGGCGCAATTTTGTCCGGAGCTCGACGCGATTCTTGGGGGCCCCACATCCTGTCAGGGAGGAAACTGCCCACAATGTCCCCTCCCCATTCGGCATGCCACTGTGCCATGCAATTATGCAGCATAAGCATACAGGAATAGCTCATCTGCTTCATCACTCACACGTGATTTCAACTCCAAAGTTCTCCAGACAGTTTGAGGAAAGTCAAACATCTCCTACATGGATAGACAGGGATGGACTATTAGGCAACAGGGACACCATGGAATTCAGATCATAGTACTTTTGCTGCAATACATACCTTCGTCCGCAGGCTGCTTTGGAGACGGATGCGCTCCTGAAGTTTGGTCAGGGTTGGAGTTGGATGTGGATGGAGCAGCACTGTGAAGGTGCTGCTCCATTTGCATATAGTTCAAAGGACTTCTTTCTGTTTACATTAGCAATGCAGGTAATGAAGTAACACTTTCATTAATTGACTTCTATGGTGCCCTGAGTGAGCAGTAGAATCGAGATGGGTTCTTGTGATAACCGTTATAGAAGTAGGGTTATGATGTAGCTTTTAGACTCTAGTGGGAATGGTATGGATTCACTCATTAGTGAATCCATACCATAGCCTAATAACCATAACCAACATAACTTAATCTAGCATATCCTAACCTCCCTTTGGAGAAACAAAAATTAGAAACAAAAATTAAGCAATATATTCTGAAAATGTTATAAATTGAACAACCGAACCCAGCCTAACCGAACCTAACGTCAGCTGCTTTTGAAGGAATATTTCCGATTTTATTTTATTTTGAAAATTTGTGACAAATTTGTTTCCTAGTTAAACAACTAAACTAGCCTTACCTAGTCAAACCGGTATTATTGTGCTTTAAGGTGGTAACAAGACAAATGTTTACACACATTTGCCTCCATATAACAAACAAATGGGTTAGGTTTGGTTAAGTTAGGTTAGTTTAGTTTTTTCAAGTTGGAAAACTTTTCAAAAATGTCCCAAAAATGTTTCCCCAAAAAATTGCGAATTATTTGGTAACTTTGCAGTTTAAGCTGTTCTTTTATTAATTTGTTTCCAATTTTTCTGCAGAATACCATGTTTATGAAGGTGACTAAGATGATTGGACCGACTTATTTTCTGTGCAAATGTTTACTTTTCAGGTTGTGAGCAAAATAATGCCAAAAAGGGCTTTGAGTTCCGTAACATAGCATAAACATAAATTTTTTTTTTAATGCAACAAAACCTAACCTAACATAGCCTAACCTATCTTTTGAGAACAAAAAAAGTCAATTAATTTATTTTCTGAAAATTCTCAACCTTAAAAAAGAAACCTAGCCCAGCCTAACCTAACCTAAGCTGCTTTGGAAGACAAAATTATCTTTTTTGTGAAGATGTTTGTAAATTTGTTTGGAAAACTTTTGGGTATTATTGTGCTTTAAGGTGGGAACAAGAAAAGTTTTATGGGCGCTGTATGACCAACGCAGTCAATACGGCCGTAAGCCCAAATAACCAACCAACCAACCAAGAAAATTGTTTACACACATTTGTCACCATAAAGCAAACAAATGGGTTAGGTTTGGTTAGGGTATGTTGGTTTAGGTTTTTTAAGGTGGAAAATTTGTCAAACTGTTTTCTTCAAATTACAATAAAGTGAATTTGCACCGAAAATAAGTGGTCCCATCATTTTAGTCACCGTCATGAACATGGGATTCTGAATAAAAATTGAACAACCAAAAAAATCACCTTAAACTGCAAATTTACCACTCATTTTTTATTCAACAGCAACTTATGATAGGTTATGTTTAGCTGGGTTAGGTTCTTTAAACTTTGAAAATTGAAATTTGAAAAATGCTTAACTGTCTCATGCGCAGTGAAATTGAAACACGCCTGACGCTACCAATTTCTGCAATATAAGATAAAAACTATGACGTCAGCAAAGCTTGAAGGCGAACTTTGGTATACCTTCTAAGGTAATAGTATTGTGGGTGGCATTTAATAATGCGCGCTACCAGATACTGGTCTTGTATGACTCTATAGGGTTTGTTTAGGAGGTCATGTGTGGCCATAGCTTAATACCTATTGCTTTCTTCAGAAATATCAATTATAATGAGGTGTCTATACGGCTTCTTGCTGACTTTTCTCTCATATTTTCATAGGCTGGCAGATTAGCTCACACGTGGCTTTTGTTGGTTCAGTTTGAGATTGGGTTGCCAATATTGAATGCATGAACATTGAATGCATGCACATTGTCATTGGGCATGTAGGTAGGTACCTTGGTAAATATCAATTTGATGGTGTGATGGGTATGTTGCTGAAGATAATTATAGTTTGTATGTCCACAATCTCAATGATAACCATGATTTGCATGCAAGTTTGACAATGACTGGAAATTGAGAATGGAATGAATTATGTTCAAGCTCCATATGCATGTGGTTTTGCCATTGGTGGTGTGTACAAACATCAGTATGACCATGCAATTGTTGTTTAATTGCTTAGCATATTTTTTCAGACAATCTGGTTTAAAATGCATCAGCATCGACAACATTCACATTTTATGATGTAAGCTGTACTTCCACAGTGGAGGGAAATCTAGGTATTTTGTTTGTTTTTGCACACAATTTTACATTTTTCAGCAAAAGGTGGAGAGTCAATCCACTATCTAATCCAAATCTGTTTCTTTTCAGTACAAAATGTGCTGGTTAACATCAATGTTTCTACTTAGAATGGTGTTTTTATTTTTTCCCTTTAGCTTTCTTATCACCATAAAGTAGCATGGGTTATTGGGGGGGGGCCCAAATCAACATGGGGGGGCGAAGATCAACATTGGTGGGGCCATGGCCCCAACAAAAGGATACAAATCGACGCTCCTGTCAGAGAGATATATGCTGCATATATGCTGTCCTGAGATGAGGTGGTGGGTGATCTACATTGATTTTTCGACGTTCCATTTTGTCGTTGAAGTCACTCTGACCAGTACGTCGGCATAAAAGCATGTTGTCGTTCCCACCTGCTAATCAGAACAAGAATATTGAATTCAGTATGTCGAAACGGAAGCCATGGTTCCTTGCTAACGTCATGATCACTTACTTGGGATGACTTCTGATTTTTTTTTGGTGGGGGGGGAGGGGGAGGTGCAGAATTTATGGACAGAGGGGTGCTAAACGCTTGAAAGTTCTACGTGCAGTTTAGTTGTCTAATTGTCTAGAGCAAACGACAGAAGGGTGGGGATATTATGGCTCCCACTCAGTCAATGTCGGCTTATGCTGCACTGCTGAGTGATGCTCATTTCATATTGTTTGCTGGAGCGGATGCAGGGGAGGCACTGGGGGCATGTACCCCCACCCCCACCCAACCTCTCATTCCCATGAATCCGCCCTTGATTGTTTGTGAGTGAGCCTGCTTTCGAGATGTTTGTGTTAGTGACGTTGCCACTGCATGGCTTGGACCGGCATCAGTTGCCTTGTTTTGTTTCTCATTCCCTGCGGACCCCGGAGTGTTCATCAGGGGGAACATTTCCTCGGAAAGGCGCCTTCGACGACAAAATTCATTGAGCGGGAGAGGTGTACTCGAGCATACAGAGCATTTTCCTCTGAAAAGGGCGATGTTTGTGCTGAAAATATGTTAGTGGAGGAGGGGTGCACTACAGAAGGACGCTTTTTCCAGGCCGGAGGGGTGCCACTTTGCCATGTGGGAGGGGGCACATGCTCAGTGTCCCTTTGTATCCGCCCCTGCCACATGCCTATATGTCTGCGACCCACGAGTTGGTCGTCCCCACCTTCCGTGGCGATGTCCCAGGTTCCTGCCGTCAATTCCCGACCTCACCGAGTTCAGCTGCTCGCCGCGCCCGCGCTCGCTCGCGGGCGCCGGCCTACCTCTGGCGTCCGGGCAAACACATCGTGCGACCGAGACCGTTCCCATTCCCAGCGACGTGCATCAGCGAAACCTGCCCCGCCCGCAGGCGGTGCCATCTGCGGTCCCGGCTGGCAATGCAGGCGCAACTCGTCCAACACGCACCTGGGCTACGACTGCGGCTGCGGCGCGCGGCTCGGCTGGCGCCGGCTGCGCGAGTCGCGCCCCGTCTGCGTCGACCTGGACGAGTGCGCCACGCTGTCGCCGGCATGCCACAACGGAGGCCGCTGCCGCAACACCGCCGGCTCGTTCAGCTGCACCTGCCGGCCAGGTCAGGTCACGGCGACCATGCCACGTCACGGACATGCGTGTTCTGGCTGTTTTCGACTTGTTCCGAGCAGATCTTACGGGTCTGAGACCAGATCTGGATACGGCTGGGGTCGAGCCTATATTTTACATCAATGACGGACCGGGTCTGATTTGAAATTGTGTTGTTTCCATTGGTCATTTTTATTTGAAGGTGATATGGCATATAGAAATTAAGCTAAATTATCCCTAAAAGTCGCAGCTTGTCCATGGATGATAATTAACATCCACGCATAATTCCCAAAAGCATAACGCGCTATTCAACCTCACCAACACATCAGGCAAATGGTACCAAATGTCGATGCTATCCATGGATATCCTAATATTGTTACTGGTGTTTTCGATATTAGCTCATGATTGACATCGTAACTAACTTAACATCTCTATGAAAACCTTAGGTTTTCATAGATAAGGTACGAGAAGTGCACATTTAGTTGAATGGAAAATACTCTTCCGTGATTATTCTGCAACATGTGGGGTATAAATATTTTATTTTTGTAATTTCGGCATGTGTGGTATGAGTACATAGTTTTGGTAGGTACTCTCCGTGACTTTCTACTACTTGTCCTACTTCGCAGGCGCCAACTTGGAGAATGGTGACGTATAGGTAGGCAAGCCTACCTAGGCCGCCTAAGTGGGCACTGATGATGTTCTTTAACGCTACTATACCACTACTCTAGTTCGCATCTCACCTTTCATAGTAATAGTACAGAAACAGCAAAATAGTACGTGTTTGGCGTATTTTAGCAAAATATAAACTTCGACACTTTGGAACTATTGGTTTATTCACATATAATCACCAACAGAGTAATCCTCCAGCAACAGGTGAGGTCACGATGTGCTAAAACCACTGCACATCATGTGAGAACATGTAAGTGTGCATTACTCTAGTGCTAGAAGCATAAACTAAACATGTGGCCTAAAATAGGTAAAAATGTTAGCCCTACCTATATGTACCGATCTAGCAAAGGCTCAAACAAAAAGTTAGCACACACATGAGACAAAAGAGCATAAATACCAAGTAGCCTATTGCTATGGTACGCTACATGGCCATCGCACGTTCATGACCACATCGAAAAATATCAATGTACGCTTTCCCTGCTGCCTTGAATCAGGCTGATGGAGTGTGAAAGATGTCTACTGTATGAAACTTGGAGAGAAAATAATTTATTAACATGGGAAGTCTGTAAAACAGACCAGATTGCACCGTGTTAACCCGCGCTCTTGGAATTAATCGAGTATTTCGTGCGTGGGTCACTCGAGCTGGCGCATACCAAGAGAAGCGTGCCAGAACGTCACACGAAACTGTATTACTTTTGAGGATGTTTCTAATGAAAAGCCAGTCAAATTGGCCACACCTGGAAGCTAAGGGAATGGTCTTAGAATTGTTGTAGAAGGCCAATGTACTATAGGGAGGCCGTGAAGCCAGATGGCGAGTGAAACAGGAGCCACATTAGGAATATGTGCTGAACTCCATCAACCCACACAGTATGGATGGCAGCGGAGTCTGTCTAAATGACTTTGGGGTGTTCTATAACAGAACGCACATTACATTGGCGAAGTGCGCAGCCATTACAGTGCGGCGCTTGAATTTGGAATATATGAGCAAACATCTTCCACTTATTCAAGCGAAATCCACCTTTATTAAAAGTGCCCTTCGGAGAGTGGGATTGGGGTACGTCGGTTAGTTGGAGTTGCCTTCGGGGAGATAAAACAAATCAATTATTAGCAGAGCAATCTGTGCCACAGATTCACGTATATGTGAAAATTTATATATGAGTAGAAGTCGATACATACGATACGTCTGCTCATATGCTACCATCCAAACAGCTTTATGGTGTGATCTATAAGGCTTGCAATATATTATGTCAGTCTACATTGCCTGCCTAGGTAGGTAGGTAGGTACCAAGCAAATATCTAATGAATACCATAGGCGGACCTGATCAACATTCACAATTGTAACAAGAAGTATAAGCGTATGGTTACGCTCGTCTGCATGTTTGTACACTCTGTATCTGAATATATATATAAAGTAAGATCAATGAACTATTTCAAATTAGGTCGTGTAGATTTCTAGAGGTCTCAAATCCTTCAGGGGCTTGAAATACCAGGAATCAGATGATGTAAGCTCCCACATAGTGCACGCCACACCGAATCGATATTGAAATCGGGCGCGAGAGGAAACTTTTTGGACTTCAGTCACAAGAGCCGCGTTTAAAGCGGCAATTTGCAACTCTCCGGGTCGCAGCACGGCGGTAAGCTGGCCGATACTTGATGACGTGTGTGCGTTTGATTCTTACCATTTGAGCAGCAACGTTAACAAACATATTTTATTACTGAGACTATTGTCAGAATACAATTAATTGTCTGCGCTAATTCACACCTGCGAGTATGCAAAGTCTGCTCGCTCTACCTTGTTGCTGGGCCTGCGAGGCCCGCGAACACAAATCCGCTGCAAACTCGACTGAGATGGTGTTCGAATGGTGCTCAATCAACTTAGTATCACCTCCGAGGTTATCCTGCGGTTGCACCACGCCACTAGATTTTGCGCATCCAAAGAGTCGTGTACATCAAAACATGTCATTAAAATAGCAGCGCTAAGATGAGCAGCAAACAGACCTCGGGATTGGGAAACCATTCGAGAAACAGAAAGCAATTTGACACCATCGCTTATTCCACTTAATGCTAACATAATCCGACACGAATATTAATTAGTTGATGGCAGTTTCTTGGGTGATGTGCCAGTGACTTTTAGTCATCAATGCACCGGCTGTATATCATGCCCTAATTGCAATCATTGTCCGCAAGTATCATGCCATAGATATTTAGATACATCAATGCTTATCTTATCTTTCTGACGTTTTTCGTCAGCCATATGGCATGCATTTTCGCTGACTTGATTTTCATGCCATTGTAGAATGGTCAGTGGAAAGACAACCAGTCGTTTGACCACGAGTTAAATTTGATGGGCTTGTGGGTGAATGTGGCTCCATTTTTTGTCTTCACTTTTTGACATTGTGAATGCCTACCATTAATCGGCGTCTGGTCGGACCTCAGATCGTTGGAATTTGACAGTGTACACACCTGCCATTAACTCGAGTCCGGTCGGACCAAAGATCGTCCCTCGCTGGTCCGAAAAATTTTCGTCTTCCCCCACCCCTCCCCAGGATCTTTATTTAGGTATTTATTTATTTCACGATACATGCCTTCCACGTATAGTGGCTGTTATGGACAGTCTGGGTAGAACTCACAGATATTTACAAAGAAAGGATAGATTTGTGGTCAATAGTGGGAGCAGATGCGCAAGAAACATTCATACACCAACATAATACAATACCCATATCACTATTTGCACTACACACACTGTGCTTGCAACAAAAGCTATAAACGAGTAGTTTACAGAAGTGATAGGAAAGCGATGGCCTAAATGTGAGTTCATAGTGTACACAAATCCATTTTGTAAGTTTTTTTGTGATTAATGTTGCTCATGGAGATAAGCTAGTACATGCTTCTTGAAGTTAGACAGCCTCGATGTTTTTGTTTCAGTAGGGAGTTTGTTATAGTGGAAGACAGACGAGTAGAGAAATCTCCTGCGGCCCGCCTCTCTGTGTATGGCTGGCAGGTGCAGGTGGTCGTCTGCACGCGTATGACGGTTTCGCAGGGTGGAGTTTGCAGTGATTTGACCGGCAATGTGCGTTGGCTCACCCGTCAGAATGATCTTGTAGAGCAAAGTAAGGCTGTGAAATGGATGCAGATCAGCTGCGGTGAGGAGACCCAACTCGTTACGGGCATCAGAAATATGATCAAATTTCCGTAGACCTGACACGACTCCAGTGGCGAAGTTAATGATCTTGTCTAGTCTGTGGATGTTTGCTGCCGACCCGTTGCCGTAAACAGATATGCAGTAGCGGATATTGGATACAACCAGGCTATTGACTATGGTGAAGAGGGTACTGGTTGGCAGATGGTGACGCAGATGGCTCAGGGCCAGAAGGAATCCAGTGCACTTACGAACCACAACAGCTACATGGGAATCCCACGACATGTGGTGATGAAATGCCACCCCAAGGTTCCTACACGAATGACTCTCATCTATCTCGGCGTCCTTAAAGTACACTCCTATCGGGGTAATATTGCGAAGATTTTGACGCGATCCGAACGTGAGAAGCTGAGTTCTGGTCGGGTTTACCTTCAAACCGTTATCCTGAAAGTAGTCGTAAAGTTGGTTCAGACATGTCTCCATCTGATTTATCAGATTTGGGAGATCAGATTTGCGACCGGAGATGAGGACCTGGGTGTCGTCTGCGAACTGAGTGACGTGTGCTACCGGGACGTGCAAACTGAGGTCGTTCTAAAAGATGCAATAGAGGAGTGGACCTAGTGATGAGCCTTGGAAAACACCTATGTTGTTTGGGAGAAAGGAGGAGAGGTGCCTGTTTCCGCGTTGATCTGAGATGCTAACAGCCTGCGTGTGACCTCCCAGATAAACCCTAAACCAGTCTGTATCGATTCCATGGAGTTCTAGTTTAGAGAGCAGTTTGGTGTGATCTATTACGTCGAAGCATTTACGGAGGTCCAGAATGCAAGGGAGAGCTACTTCCGAACGGTCCATTGCTGCTAGTATTTTGTCCGTGACTGAGATGAGAGCGGTTTCCGTAGAGTGGCGTGGTCTGAAGCCGTACTGAGTTTGGGCCAGTAGGTAGTTTGAGTTCAGATAGTGATAGAGTTGTTTCTGCACTACCCTCTCTATGATTTTGGCGATAACCGGAACCAATGAGATGGGCCTAAAATTAGAGGGATCCGAAGGATCTCCTGATTTGTGAATGGGAGTTACTATTGACTGTTTCCAAGTGGAGGGGATATCAGCTGTAGTCAGGCATGTGTTTATAATGTCGAGCAGCACTTCTCCGATAAAAAAGAACAGAAATTTGATAACCTTAATACAGATCCCGTCGGGTCCGCAAGCACTTGTGCTCCTCATGTCCATGACAATTTTGGTTAGCTGTTCGAGGGATATGGGGGATACTTTATAGGAGCTGGTAGAGACGCGCGATAGCCGGCAACTGGGAGGTGTGTGTTCAGGCATGTTTGCCCGGCGTTTGACCTCTGCTGATACCTTAGGTCCGACACTAACAAAGTATTGATTTAGCTGCTCAGGTAGGACCTGAGGTTGAACTCCTCTATAAGAGCCTTTTTGGTGTCGATAATGGGCTTAATAGCACGCCACGCAGCTGATGGGCCTTTCTGAGCTATCTTTCTGCTAATATCGTCCCTAAAGTCAGCTCTAATAGCTGAGCGAACTTGTCTGTTAAGTACTTTGTATGTGCTTCTATCTTGCAAGTGCAAAGCTACATTTCGCCGGTGCATGAGCTGTTTGGTAGCTTCGCTGACATGTGGTGCTGTTGGGTTCCGAATTTTATGTTTCCGAGTGGCAGGTGCTCGTCGAGAATAGGTGTCAGCAATTTCAGCAGGGTGTCCCATTTGTCAGTTACTGAGATGCGCCTAGTGACCTGGACCCAGTCGATCTCACCAAGGTCAAGGGTCAGTTCCGAGGTATCTACTCGTCCGCAAGAACGTGATTTTATCACGGTGTTGACTGAGGCAGGCCTGTTTACTTTAATGGAACATGATACATTTGTGAGGACTGTAGCGGCAGAAACTCACTCTGGTTCTGCCGACAGAGATGGGTGAGTTTGTTATGATGACATCCAATAAAGAGCCTGTGGCGAATGTAGGGCGCTGCACTGTCACGATAAGTGAATAGTTGCTGATGAACTCAAGCAGGTGCGTTTTGCTGGGGCTATTAGCCGTGTCGAGAAGGTTTCAGTCAACTTAGCTATGTAGCCCTACATCTGCATAGCTATGTAGCCATTTAAGCCAGGAAGAAGGCACTAAGAATGCTTGGGGCAATAAATAGGAATGTATCATACAAAAGTGAGGAAGTCATCAGGAAGCTTTACTGTGCATATGTCAGGCCACATTTGGAATACTGTGTCCAAGCTTGGTCCCCTAGTTATGAAAAAGATTGTTCGCTTTTAGAGAGAGTACAAAAGAGGGCAACGAAAATGGTGAATGGCATAGGCAACCTGGTATATGAGGAAAGATTGAAGAAACTGAATATGTTTTCACTTCGATATAGAAGGCTGAGAGGAGATCTCATCGAGGTCTTTAAATTTGTTCATGGTCAGGAACATGGTTATCTCAGGGAACTGTTTGAATTTAACAGAAATGATGCAATTAGAGGTTATCAATTCAAAATTAAAGTTAATCACAGCAGGACAAGGTTAAGACAGTCTTTCTTCACCAACAGGGTAGTAGAACACTGGAACCAGCTGCCAGAAACTATTGCCAGTAGCAACACATTGAACATCTTTAAAAACAGCATAGACAATCATTATAAGAATATGGGGCTTGTTTTTTTGTATTCCAGGGAGAGTTGATCGGCGCATTTGGTGGAAAACTGGTTCAGTGTACAGAGTGCAACCAAGAAGGGCCCTTGTGGCTTATAGTTGCACTGATCTTGTATGCCTTTATGTCTTAACTACATAGGAATATGAATATATAGCTATGTCACACTTCTTCATTTCACTTCTCTTCACTGGAAGATACTGCAGAACACCAACTGCGCTGCACTTCTCCAGAGATCACTGATGACTGGAAGAGACGGCAGAACGCCAACTGCGCCACACTTCTCCGGAGGTCACTGATGAATGGAAGAGACGGCAGAACACCAACTGCGCGACACTTCTACGGAGGTCACTGATGATTAGAAGAGACGGCAGAACACCAACTGTCCCACACTTCTCCGGACGTCACTGATGACTGGAAGAGACGGCAGAACACCAACTGCCTCAGTCTTAGACAGGATCCTATAGAGTCGTCTCTATATTTCCTATATATGGAGACATTGTGATCGTAGTAAGCGAACATTAGTATTATCTGAAGCGTTGCCAGCGATGATGAAATAACGACATCTAATGACTAGCAATGAAGGGGTTTATCCTAATATGTGGTTCGCGAAAAATACGGAGCTCCCAAAGAAGGTCTTTGGCTTACAATTTGAACAACAGGGAATGCTACCCCTTTGTTTTATCACAATTCTGTGATGACTGATGAAACAAATAACGAGTTGTACAGGCAAACGTTTGATCACACATGTGGTACAGAGACATGTTCGGTTTGCCAGCCGAAAATGGTGGGCAGCTGAGACGGAGAGTAGGCGACATACTTCGACAGTTCAACAAGGAAGTGGTCCAGAACCATATGCAAAGGCCTAGGAAGGAGGTGGCACTCCTAAATATGTGGGAACGCACTTCTCCCTGAATTATGTGCATTTGAAGGAGTCTCATCTTCTTACTTGTGTTCCTCTACTTTACAAGCAAGGATGTCAAACAGTGAGAGGAGTTAAAGTGATGGAAGCGGTGTATATCAAACATGTAGCTTATTTTATCACATTCATGAATATCATCGTGAACTAAGGTACATACAAAGTTACATATATATATATATATATATATATATATATATATATATATATATATATATATATATATACACACATATATATACCTTGGATTAAGCAGTAGACAGAAAACAGCCGATTGACATAACACCGATGGGAGCCTCCGACACGCAGTGGCGGGCGTCAGTCTCCACCAACCTCTCCTCACCTGTGCTCTCTTGTCCGTGTTCTCCGCTCTGACCTCTTTGCTGCCAGTATTCTTGTCATACCCATAATTTTTGGTTCACGTCTAAGTGCTGTCCCTCATTCTTCAAAACCAATCTATCATTCTTCTTGTCTACTATCGAAAAGTTCGGAAGTGAATCTCTTCTTCTCTCTCTCTCTCTCTCTCTCTCTCTCTCTCTCTCTCTCTCTTTCCCCTGGCTTTTTACTTGTTCTTCATTCTCAGTTCGCTTCCCTCTCTTCTCCCACTCCCACAATCTGTTCTCCTTCCTATGTACTCTCACCTCCGCCTCTGGCCTGTCCAGCCATATCTTCCTCTCTACTCTCACTCCCACCTCTTCCTCTCACCTCTCACCTCCGCATCTTCCCCTCTACTCTCACCTCCACCTCTGACTTGTCCAGCCATATCTTCCTCTCTACTCTCACTCCCACCTCTTCCTCTCACCTCTTACCTCCATATATTCCTCTCTACTCTCACCTCCACCTCTGGCTTGTCCAGCCACATCTTCCTCTCTACTCTCACTTCCACCTCTTACTCTCACTTCCACCTCTTACTCTCACTTCCACCTCTTACTCTCACTTCCACCTCTTACTCTCACTTCCACCCCTTACTCTCACTTCCACCTCTTACTTTCACTTCCACCTCTTACTCGCACCTCTCGCCTCCACATCTTCCTCTCTACTCTCACCTCCACCGCTTACTCTCGCCTCTCACCTCCACATCTTCCTCTCTGCTCTCACCTCCACCTCTTACTCTCACCTCAACCTCGTACTCTCATCTCAACCTCTTACTCTCACCTCAACCTCTTCCTCTCACCTCTCACCTCCACATCTTCCTCTCTACTCTCACCTCCACCTATTCCTCTCACCTCTCGCCTCCACATCTGGCCTGTCCGGCTACAACACTCTACTCTCACCTCCATCTCTTCCTCTCACCTCTCACCTGCACATCTGGCCTGTGGGGCCACATCTGACGCTCGCCCTGTGTGTCGGCAGGATTTTCTGGCGGCCGGTGCCAGGAGCGCGTGAGGCCGCCCGCCGCCGAGGGTGGCTGGCGTGCCTGGTCGGCCTGGTCAGCCTGTCAGACTGACTGTGGTGCCGGCATTCGTCTGCGCACCAGAATCTGTGGCCGCAGGTCACCCGGCTGCGACGGAGAGCCGGAGCAGACCCGGCCGTGTCGGACCACCACGGGCTGCCGGCGTCACGCGTCACAGTCCAGTCACGCCGGACACGCGGGCGCCCCCAGCACCCGGCATTCTGGAAACGCTCAGCGTCGCGATGGAACCAGTAGCCGAGACGAGGCTGGTGAGAACTGGGAACCGCACGATGGCCGTGGTGAACATTTGGAGGTCTGGCAAGGTGATAAAGCTAAAACGATTGCTGACTTGAAGACGACTAGATGGGCACGAGAGGATAGAAAAGGCGCCTCTGTGTCCCAGTACTGGAAGCTGTTACATTTCATCGGCTTTGAGCCCGTCGTTCGACGCCGCCGCTCTCTCAGCCAGATCGACAGTTACGACGACTTGGAGAACTCGCTGATGCGGAGTGAGTTGCAGGTGGAAGATGCAGAGAAACAGCACGAAAATCAGGCGAATTTGCTGGCACATCTGCTGGAGCGACGCCATCGCCGATCTTATTCACTCCAACACCGACTCCCGGCCAGACGGTGGATGGGCTGGCTCGCGACGCAGACGCTCGCTGCTCGGAGGCTCACAGAGTGCAGTGTCAGTGAGAGTACAGCCACAGAGAACACAGCAGAGTGCAGCCGCACAGGAGCGCGCGCTGATCTCAGCGCGCGAAACTCTGCTCAGGACAACGTCGTTCGTGCGCAGCAACGTGTCGTCGGCCGTCAGCCAGGCGCAGGCGGCGCTCTCCCGGCTCCGTGGGGCCGAGGCGGCGCGGGTCGCCGAGCGGGCCAGCGCCGCAACCGGCGCCGCGACCGCCTCCGAGCGGCAGCGCGGCGCTGAACGGCAGGCGCTCCGGCAGGCTGAGCTGCGGCAGGCGGCAGAGCGGTGCCGCAGCGAGGCGCGGCGGCGCGCCGGCGAGGCGGCACGCCGCGCCGCTGCCGCCAGACGCGGCTACGAGCGGCTGGCCGACCGGCGCGCTGACGTCCAGTCGCGGCTGACCCGGCAGCGCCAGCTCCGCCGCCAGCTGGAGCAGCAGCTGGTGGAGAGCAGCGAGCGGCACGACAGCACCGTGTGGCTGCTGAAACAGCGGCTGGCGACCGACCGGCGCCAGCTGAAGCTGGTCCGGACCCACCTGCGGACGGCTCGCCTACGGGCCTCGCAGGCGCTGGCGCAGGCGCGGCAGGCTGAGGCCGAGCGGGACCGGCAGCGGGAGAAGCTCCGACTGCTGGAGGTGGCGGAGGCGGCCAAGATGGCTCAGCTGGTGCGACATGGATCAGCTGCATTGAAGGCTGCGCTGAAGGAAGCGTCGACAGAGGAGAGCCGCGCCAAAGAGGCTAGCCGTGCTAAAGAGGCAGCTGTCCGACGTATGGCGGAGGTGCGCCACCAACAGCACGCCTCCCAACAGCCGCTGACATCGCCTTCAGCGCATGTTCAGCTCTGGCCGCACACTAACACCAAGACAAGTTACCACGCCAAAACCGAGCTCTTCCGCCTGTGAGAACGCCTACACCAAGCTGTTGCGCCTGTGAGAACGCCTGCACCGAGCTCTTGCACATATCAGTGAGTGCGCCCATACTGAGCTGCTACTCCGCACTAATGCAGAATCGGACAGCACCAGTTCCTGAAGTCGCCGCATCGGGCTCTTCGGCCGTTGTATTGGGTATCCGAAGCTGCCAGCTGCCAGCCTGAATACCCAGCTCCTAAGCCTGAAAAAGCACAACATTGAACTTGAGCCAGCGCCTTGGGACAGCGACTCACCTGGTCTGACTCACCCGGTCTGACTCACCTGGTCTGATTCACCTGGTCTGATTCACCTGGTCTGACTCACATGGTCTGACTCACTTGGTCTGACTCACATGGTCTGACTCACCTGGTCTGACTCACCTGGTCTGACTCACCTGGACTGACTCACATGGTATGACTCACCCGGTCTGACTCACCCGATCTGACTCACCTGGTCAGACTCACCTGGTCTGACTCACCTGATTTGACTCATCCGGTCTGACTCACCTGGGCTGACTCACCTGGGTTAACTCACCTGGGCTGACTCACCTGGGCTGACTCACCTGGTCTGACTCACCTGGGCTGACTCGCCTGGTCTGACTCACCTGGGCTGACTCACCTGGTCTGACCCACCCGGTCTGACTCACCTGGACTGACTCACCTGGACTGACTCACCTGGTCTGACTCACCTGGATTGACTCACCTGGTCTGACTCACCTGGATTGACTCACCTGGTCTGACTCACCTGGTCTGACTCACCTGGTCTGACTCACCTGGGCTGACTCACCTGGGCTGACTCACCTGGGCTGACTCACCTGAGCTGACTCACCTGAGCTGACTCACCTGGACTGAGTCACCTGGGATAACTCACCTGGGCTGACTCACCTGGGCTGACTCACCTGGACTGACTCACCTGGTTTGACTCACCCGGTCTGACTCACCTGGGCTGACTCACCTGGGTTGACTCACCTGGTCTGACTCACCTGGGCTGACTCACCTGGTCTGACTCACCTGGTCTGACTCACCTGGACTGACTCACCTGGGCTGACTCACCTGGTCTGACTCACCTGGGCTGACTCACCTGGTCTGACTCACCTGGGCTGACTCACCTGGTCTGACTCACCTGGTCTGACTCACCCGGTCTGACTCACCTGGTATGACTCACCTGGTCTGACTCACCTGGGCTGACTCACCTGGTCTGACTCACCTGGGCTGACTCACCTGGTCTGACTCACCCGGTCTGACTCACCTGGTCTGACTCACCTGGGCTCATGTTGTCGTGCAGGGCCGGCTCTCTGAAGTGCTGTTCAGTAGCCTGGACACGTCGGTCCACAAACGCTGTCCACCGGAAGCAGCATTGGTGCACCGGAAGCAGCAATGCTCAGCGTTGCGAGCATGTTGCGCCGTCGTCGACAGTCGACATCACGTGTACGCTATCGCCTTACCGCGTAAGACTACCAGTCGCGCAGAAGAGAGTGTATGTACGATCTCGTCACTTGCGAAGTGTGCTGTTGAGTTTGATAATGCAGCGTACGTCCGCGTTAGAATGAACAGTGTCAGAGTAATATCAACTGGCTATATCATGAAACTAGTTGATTTGACCACCAAACTGTCTGGCTATGTCACACATAGCAGCTGGTTATATCGCCAACGTCGGCCACCGGCGCAGAGGCGAATGAAGGTCCGAACAAATTAAGTGTGGGTGAGGGGCAACGTCACATTCTGAGGTGGATTTTGCTACATGGCATCTGACCTGACGTTCACAGGTTGTCCAATGGTTGGACCTACCTGACAGCGGAAATCATGACACCTGATCTCAGGAACGTAGACGTCTACGGTACGAATTAGGCTCGTCCAACCTTTCCGGGGGCGGTACAGCTGGTAGGTTGCGGATATAACGTGCACTTATCGGGGCGTCCGGGGCGCCCAGATATGTCCGTTACGGACGTTTAGTTCGCTCAATATGCGTTACAAAGATGAATAAAAACATCCTGGGCCCTCATATGAATGGTCATGAGGGCGTCCTTCAGACGTGCTAACTCCTAAAGGCGACCCTACATGGTCTGTGTGGCACCCTTAGCAGGTTCTTGGAGAGCCAAGAATGTTCCTAGGCACGCCCTACGGGTGCCCTGAAGGCGCTCCAAAGACGGTCTAAGCGTGTTCAAGAGACATGGTAGGGCGTTCCAAATACGTTACGAAGGCGTCTCACAGACGTCCTAATGACACCCTTAAAGCTTACTTGTGGAGCTCCTGGGACTTGTGTACGGGGCCCTTAGACCCTCTCTGAACAAGTATGGGAGAACTGAGCCGGTGGGGGCAGCTTCTCCTCAATATGAGACAGGGGGACAATGCCCCTCAGCTTGTCCAATATGCTATGAGGAGGTGCGTATTCAGAAGCATAGGTTTACGCTCAAGGCAGCTTATGTTTATAATTGACGATGCTTGTCAACAGGATCAGGGGGTTGGGGTATACAACGAGTTTTCTTTGCATCTGATCTAGTCGGATTATCTGAGGACCATTGGAAGAATAACAAAACATATGCAACTCTGTAGTAGCTTCCATACCTAATAGTCAGCCCATATAGTACAGGGGCGGAATTTGTCCCTTCTAACCTCTATCAGACGATTGCATACTTTAATTCAGCGCCTTATAGCGCACAACTGTCCTGTTGGTCGTTTCTATGATATTGGCACATCAAAGTTGGCGGGTGATAACTTAAATCAGGCCAACATACAGTTATTGCCGGGCTGTTGCCGTGTTTGTGGTGATGTACACTTCTAATTCAGAGGGAACCAGCTCTGTGATATCAGGAATCGTGTTAAATATTTCATCCATTCCTGGTCAAACCAGGTCAAGTCGGGACAAATCTGAACAAAAATGGACAAGTGTGATCATCTGAACGTAATCTACCCATGATACCTTTGACTCATGATACCTTCGCTTTGCTCACACCACGGAAAGGTTGCCATGGCACTCCACCTACCTGAACATTTCGTCTCGCCTATTCTAAGGCTAAGGTTTCTCGCGCATCATTTCTGCATGAGCACTCTCCGATACTTGAATGGGCTTGAATAGCTCTGGTTTCATCCCAATGTGTATGAAATATACAGTTGTATGCCAGAGCACAAGGCGAATCATGAGGGGCAAACTGGGCAAGTGCCCACGGACTTGAGGTTTGGGGGAGGGTAGAACCACACGGTTTTTGCAGGTTGAAGAAACACATATATTTGGAACGTTATGCATAGGGCTATTTACTCAGACAACCAACATATTCTGTCGACATGATCAAGGTTATATTATTATGGCTGATGTTATGGCTGATATTACTTGATATTATGGCTGTGTTATTTTTCCGGTGATTTCGCCTGAGTTCATGGTGGAGATTCCCACCGCTTTGGAAGGTTTGAACTGATGTAATGATCAGTCGAGTCCCATCAATAATTACATATTTGAACGGGGAATGTCAATGAATCAGGACTTTCAGTGTGCGATGAACTTATCGTTTTGTATCTTAGCGGCTGAAAAGATGAAATTCAAAACGATAATTTCGGTCTGTCAGATTGAACGTGATCAATGTAGAGGTGATATTCACCTTACCTACCCCATCATTCTGTCCAGGAACCAGTCAGAATTTAGTTGTGCGTTTACTGCGAGATGCTGTAAGATTGTCCGGTCAATTTTCTTGCATTGGGTTTTATAGCCAGGGTTGATGGGTTTTATAGCCAGGGTTGATGGGTTTTATAGCCAGTGCATCTATCGTCTAAGATGATTCGTTTGGAAACAGACCCGATAGAGATATGGCCGTGATAAGTAAAAAGTAGAAGTAAAATAGCACTCTTGGTGTTATCAAGCACCAAGCAAGTTGTACCTCAATGTGATTTGCTTGTGGCGTATCCGCCTGATTTTCTGCTAAGCACCCGCTTGTTATTTTTTTTTAAACTTCACATTCATAGAACAATATACACTGATGAACAGCCGTACAAAGTTAATTGCTGATATTTACCAAATTATGCAAGGAATTGTTCTCGCTAACGATGCTATTATTACGGGCCGATTGCGGACATGACGCGGCTCACATTAACTTATACGACACACATACGCCGTGCGATGGTTGGGACCATCCAATTATTTCTTGTTTCCACCAACCAACGACTCTGGCGCCGGCCGTTGGCGTATTTCGTGTGTAATTTGGACTTTCCCTTTCAGTGCAAATGAGGAATTATGCAGCTCCTTAAACTAGCTCGTCATAAGCCATATATCTGTTCATCTACCCGTTTATACTATGTCCCTGCCTGCTGGTGGCCATGTTCCAGTGGACTACTCTCACAGCCAGAGGGAGAGTGATTTTGTTAGGCGTGCCGGACCATAAAAGTCATTTGCGCCGCCTTTAAAGCGAGTACGTTACATGTCTGTCTATAAAAGCGAGTGTTTGCAATCAATGTGCAGGCAAGTTAAGGTTGTTTGTGTGATATTTTAGATGCTTTACGTTAAGTTTGTGTGATATTTTAGTATGTAGTTCGTTATATTGTCAAATCATTTCACCCTGTCACTTTGCCCTTAAAGTGAAATGGGAGCAATTGACCACTCAACACTTTGTGATAAAAACGCGTCATACATTTTCTGTGTGATGTGCTGACAATATCCAATGTTCTTAACTAAACGAAAATGGAACGTGCTACATTTTTATATCATCTTGAATAACTTCCATGAAGGTTTAACCATGTCACTTTTGCATTCAATTCCAGAAATTGTGTCCAAAATTATCACATTGTATTCCTTTAAATTGTATATCAGATGTTCTACATTACCGAATTAATTTACAATGGTCTGAAATATACCGGCATAAAATCAGTCGCATTCTGATGCCATACTCGACTACTTTTATAGATATCTAACCCTGTCATTTTTTGCACTAAATTCCAGGATTTGTGTCTCGAATTGTCACATTGTATTCCTTTAAATTGTATATCATATTCTACATTAACGAGTTAATTTCCAATGGTCTCAATTATACCGACATTAAATCAGCTGCCTTCTGATGCCATACTAGACTACTTTTATAGCTATCTAACCCTGTCGTTTTTACCTTTTGACATGAAGCTTTCCGGCATGATTGAGGTTCTGGCATGGCTCGATGCACGTCAAGCGCCGACGGTTTCTGCCCAGAGGATCCGTAGGTCCGCCGAGCGGCGGCACGACAAAAAGTAGAGTTCCACCCTTCAAAAATACCATGCAACATCGGTTCTGCCACGCCAAAATGGTGTAGGAGAAATTCACGGTTGTAAATGCACCCTTTCCATTCAACGCCTATGAGCGTAATGTTCTTAAACAATATCGAGAAAACATGTCGGCCTCAACTCCTATGGTGGCGGAACTCATGTCAGGCACATCGCCTATTGTTTCAAATATGAAAATCTGCCTGTAACTTTGGCGCTGGGGCCCATTAACATTCAACCTAACTCATTCCACGCTGCGCCATATCATGAATGGCGGGCGGGCGGGGACGGGCCGGGGGCCGCCGTGGGCAACGCCGGCGGCCGGCCGTCTATGGTGGAATATTATTCCAGAAGGCAATACGGAAAGTAACAATACGCGCAATATATCACTGTAAGTGTAGTGGTTGAGTTAGCATGGAGTATTCAGTACTATCAGCTCAAACCTGACCGGAGCCGCTGACTACTCCGCTGTACCATAATCTTGGTGCGACTGACTGCTTGTTACAGCAGTTTATATTTTTCATTTTCGTGGGACGACATCCGTCGCTCTTTTCTTATTTCATTTTCTAGTGGGGTAACACCCGTCGCCCCACTCGGTTTACATCGTCGTAGTATTTTCGTTCCCTTTGTTATGCGTGTTTATTTAGATATCGTTCGGTATGGTTTTTTTCCCCGTGATGGGGAAAAAAAGGAAAAAGAACAATGACCCCAGCTCGCCACAGGACTCCGAGTCTGAGTTTCCCCGCTGACCACACCAGATGAACATTGCGCGACCCCGGACTTGGCACCTGATGCCCAACTTCTCGACACAACCATTGATGACCCACGCCGGACAATTCCCCTTGATGACGTCATGGAAGCCCTTTGCGCTTCGCCGACCCCTGCTCGTCCCAAGACTACGACCTCGCCTCGGAATCCAGACCAGACCATCACTCTCCACGCCGCTGACCCACGCTCGAACCGGACCACGTCCTCCCAACCTGAACCCATTGAACCCTACCTCGACGGTGCTGGATCATACATCGTGGTAAAGCCTATCGAGGAGTCCGTCTCCTTTCGTCGTGTCAACGTTTTCTGGCCAACCAAGCAACTCCTCGCCATTTGTTCCTTAGCCAATCCTGACATTGAAGCCCCAGCCAACGGAACCCTCGTCATCAAAACCCAAACCCGAGCCCAGACCAAAGCCCTGCTCCGTACCACCACATTTTGTGGTAAATCCGTGACCATTTCACTCCACTCCAACCGCAACTCCACCAAGGGCACGGTCTTCGCGCCGGAGCTCCGCTTCATGTCTGAGGAAGATATTCAGGCGGAGCTCAGGCCGGAGGGGGTGACCCACGTCCGCCGCATCACATCCTTCAAAGATGGCCAGAAACGTGACACGAGTCTCCTAGTCCTTACCTTCAACTCTACAACTCTTCCCAAGACCCTCCTCGCCGGCTACATCCGATTCCAAGTCCGTGTCTCTATTCCCAATCCTCTCCGCTGTTTCAATTGCCAGCGCTTTGGGCATGGCAGCAAGACTTGTCGCCAAACAGCCCGCTGCCCAAAGTGTGGTGAATCATCCCATCCTGATTCCACCTACTCCAAACCTGTCCACTGTCTCAACTGCAACACATCCGACCACCTGACCACATCACCCCTCTGTCCAGTATGGCGCAAGGAGAAGGAGGTCTGCGCTGTGAAGGCCACGACCGGGGTATCATACCCCCAGGCCCGACGGTCTGTCGAAGCCGCCTCTCCATCAACTAAAACTTACGCCCAGGCGGCCACCGTTGCTCCCCCCACACGTCGCGTCAACACTACTTCTGCCTCGATGCAAACAGACATGATTCCAGGTTTAGCTCCACTAAAAAAACTTACTCCACTGACCACACCGACACAAACCATCCTGGGTCCCAACACTCAGACCACTCCGACACAAACCACCCGGGCTCCCAACACTCAGACCACTCCGGCTCCATACAAATGGGCCACTCCAGGGAGGAGTGATAGGCCCCGCAGTCACTCCGCTGCGGGAGCAAATTCTCGTTCCCCGTCAGCGGGCCGCAGGTCCGGCCTGGCTTGTCCAGCGCCGGCCGGCCCCCACGTGATCCGACCAACTCCCAGCCGGCGGGCATCCCCGCGACAGTGGCCGGCCGACGTGAGCCGGCCGCCAAGGTCACCGGTCGGTCGGACGGTTCAGGCGGGTCAACCGCCGCCGGACGCACCCAACCCACATGCCCGCCCGAGCTGCAATCGTGGCTGCGCCAGGCACCGAAAGGTGCCGACAAATATTAATTATCACCAATGTCCATATTTCTCCAATGGAACTGCCGTAGTTTAATCTCCAAATGGGCAGAAATGAAAGCATTCTTTAGTTTACTCACTCCCATTCTCATCGCACTTCAGGAAACCTGGTTCTTACCCACCGATCCATATCATTTCAATATCTGTAATTACTCGCTGTACCGCCACGACGAGGTACGTGAAACACACCGCAGTGGCGGTACCGCACTTTACATAAACAATGATTACACACATACACAAATTACACTCGATTCACCATTACAAGCCATAGCCTGTACTATGCGTTTTCATGGTAGGAACATAGATGTATGTTCATGATATATTCCACCATCTACAGACAACACAAACATTTTGACAGAATTAGAAAACCTCATAGCCCAATTCAAAAACCCTTTCATTTTACTTGGCGATTTTAACGCCCATAGACCAGCATGGGATAGACCACGCACACTTCCAGACACTCGCGGACGCATAGTTGAACACATCTTAGAGACACAATTTAGTATTACTTAACACCGGTGAGCCAACATTTTTCCACCTCGATCACAATACAGAAACTGCCATTGATTTAACAATTTCTTCTCCAGCCCTGGCCAACGAATTTGATTGGACAATAGACACAGACATACATGATAGCGATCACTACCCCATTAAATTAGTACCGACCATTTCAACAACTGCCGATACCACACCAAGTTTCATTCCTCGCTGGAAACTTTCGAAGACCGACTGGACCAAATTTGAGGAGCTTTCGTCATTACAGTACAATCCGGACATTTCTCCAGTACAAAACATTCATTTCATTACCAACACACTTTTACAAGCAGCGTCTGCAACAATTCCACTCACAAAGCCTATCACAAAACGTACCCCAGTCCCATGGTGGTCCATAGAAGTCTCCCAAGCAATAGCCACTAGGAAACGAGCATTTATAAAATATTTACGCCATCCTGACCAACGAAATTTAATCAACCGGAACCATGAACGAGCAAGAACACGCTGCTTTATACGTAACGCTAAGCGCCGGTCATGGGCAAATTACCTCCAGCAACTTACTTTCGACACACCATTAAGCAAAATATGGGGATTAATCCGCCGTTTGATCGGACGATCCCCATTTAGATCATTACCAGCCCTCAAACTTCATAATCACATAATTACAGAACCCCAAGAAATAGTAAACACCATAGCGGATACCATTGCCCACCATAGCTCCGATGAAAACTACAGACCTGGCTTCATAGAAAATGGACAACACACCTTTTACCTCGATCCCGCACAATTTGTTTCTGATAACACAGAAATATATAATTATCCTTTTCAAATTTCAGAACTCGATGCAGCCATTTCCTCCGCCGGCAATACTTCAGTAGGGCCCGACAACTTACATTATTCTTTTGTCACACATTTACCGGATCACACCAAACATTGCATTTTGCACACATTTAATTAACTATGGACAACTGATGCCTTCCCCGAAACTTGGAAAGAATCCTTCATTATACCCATCCCAAAACCTGGCAAGGACTATAGTAACCCCACTAATTTTCGACCCATTGCACTCACCAGTTGTTTAGGAAAACTTTTTGAACGTATAGCTATCAAAAGACTGACCTGGTACCTGGAAACAACTTCCCTTCTATCTCCCTTTCAATGTGGTTTTCGGCGAAGACGCAGCACAATAGATCATCTCATTCGGTTAGAAACGGACATCCGCTTAGGTTACAAAAAAAACATGAACACACTGTCGCAGTATTTTTAGACATCAGCAAAGCGTACGATATGGTCTTCAAACCCGCACTACTCTCCAAAATTCAACAACTCGGCATAAAAGGACATTTAGCACATAATTTAGTTGGTTTTTTATCTGGTTCTCGTCGATTCCACGTCAGGTGCCGGTCAGTCACTTCCGATCCACATTATCTTCAGAACGGCCTACCACAGGGAAGTTGTCTTTCACCAGTATTATTTAACATTATCATTAATGATCTTTTCCATGACATGCCTGCCAATATATCATATTATCTATTTGCCGACGGTAGCGCAATTTGGTGTTCCGGCAAAAATTATGAACATTGTTTAATTCGCTTGCAAAACACACTGGACAAAATACACGAATGGTCCGTGAAGTATGGTTTCATTTTTTCAGCCCCAAAATCTGCAACACTGATATTTAGTAAATCGACACCCTGCCCAAACACAAATACACCGCTTCACATCGGGAACAATCACATACCTTTTGTAAATTCATTCAAATTTCTTGGTATTATTTTGGATCGAAGGCTATCTATGCATAAACACATTAAACAAGTCCAGACGAAATGTTTTCACCGACAACATTTATTTCGCTGTATCACTTCTTCCTCATTCGGAGCCGACCGCCATACGCTTTTACATATCTACAAATCATTAGTTCTTCCCATCATAGAATATGGGTCAGTAGTTTATGCTGGTGGCAGTACCTCCGCTTTGAAACTTTTAGACAACATACAAAATAAATTTATCCGCATAGCACTCGGTACAATGACTACTTCTCCTATCATTTCTCTACAAACCGATTCAGGAATTCCACCATTAGGTCTACGAAGAATGGAACAAACACTTAAGTATGCCACAAAAATTCAGTTTAAATAACACCACCCCACACACGCATCCTTGCAAATTCTCCCAAACTTACACCACAACTATTTAGGTCCAGCTGAAAAGCGAACCGGTCTTACTATAGCTTCACGCGTCAAAACATTTTCTACACAACTTCAATATAATATTCCACCAATTACTTTTCTTCCTCAACCTACTACACCACCGTGGCAGATGGCCGAACGGCACGTATTTTATCTAACCACCACCCCAAAATCACAACTTTGTCCAGAATATGCCAAGCAAAAATGTCACCAGGTTCGGTTTCGATATCGCCATGTTCGCTTTATTTTTGCTGACGGATCTAAGGATGCTAACACTACAGGAAACGCCATAGTTTCAGGTACACATACAACACAGCATCGCCTACCAAACGGAACTTCCATTTTCATCGCCGAATTACACGCCATTCTGATTGCCCTTCGTTATATTCGTAATAGTTTTCTTTGTCACCCCATGCGCAGCGTTGTGATTTGTTCCGGCTCAAAATCTGTTCTTCAATCACTTTCTTCACTTTCTTTTTCACACCATTGCCATATTTCCATCTATGACACACTTCAAACACTTTACATGATGGGCGTGAAGGTCCGTTTCCTGTGGGTGCCCAGCCACTGCGGCATCCCAGGAAACGAAGAAGCCGACAAATTAGCAAAAGAATCATTACAACTTCCAAACATTACAGAAATTCCACGACATTTTGACGACATTAAATCATCAATACAACAGAGAATTCGACATATTTGGACACAAAACTGGACACAAAACACAAACCATACACAATTACGACTCATCAAGCCTACTGTTGAACCATGGGCATCATCTTTTCAAAAACCGACACGAAGAAAAAGTACTATCACGTTTACGCAACGGCCATACTTTTCTCACCCATATATATATTTACACTGCTTCGCCTCGACCTTCATGCCCATCATGCAACACCTATCTTACAGTCACACATATACTTCTACACTAGCCCTTTTCACGACGGCCAATAAGCACCGGGGTTGCAATGCCGATGACTTCGTCTAGTATGAAGGGCATATCATTTAAATATATGTACTTTATCTGTATATATGGAATGTCCAAGAAGTTTTAACTATGAAGTAATAAATCCAATATTAAACTCAACCAACATATTCAAATTGTGGCACTGTTTGAAAAAAGCGCTCAATTCACAGAAACAACTAGCCAATCTGGCCGCATTTGGCACCATGGCCGGGAGGTAGGAGTTGTCGGATAGAACATAAATTTGCCGTTGGATTACCAGCAAATATACAATATTAGGGAGAAAGTAGTAGTATATATCCTGCAGTTAAATATATGTTTCCTTTTACGTTTTATTTTATGGCTGTGAAGTACCTGTATTATGAATAAATATTGAAATGCATCATTTCCAGATGCTACGATTCCCTCTTGACGCTTCTGAAAATATTCAACTCTCTCCACTTTACAAGCGGGTTGTTTACAGTTGTAATGGCATCCGCTGTACCGCACCATACGAGGCTGGGTTTTTAAATGTTGCTGTACTCCTACCTGAATAACCCCTACTGTGGGGGGAGGGCAATTGATCCTTGTCTTTGAATATCATACACGCAAGAAAGAACACAGCATGAATTGTTTACAGCACCCAAAAGACCGCAACGCATCCAAAATATGCGCATCTGAGACAAACTTGTTTGTTGGCTCGCCCGACATATTTCAGCCGTAAATGATACAATCGGAGCACAAATAATGACGTCATTTTTTAAACTTGGATTATGATTCGTCCCAGCTATCATAAAGGGCCAATCACTTACTGCAGTTGAAGTTGGCTGGCGATATTGATCAGAGTGGTCGAGTGCTCGGAAAATTTGGCATTTGAAGACCGCTGAATTCGACAAACAGCTGTTGTCATCGAGTTTACTTCCAAAGTCAGGCTCGCTTGGTCTGACTTCCAGATTTCCGACTAGATGACGTCCCAGGCGCGGATGTGGGTGTACATTTTCAGGGTTTGTGCATGAACAAGCTGTTACTAGTCCAAAACCTTGTCGTATTAGGTAACTGAACCTACTCTGTTTGTTCATTGATATCATAAATTGGTCCAATCTACAGACTAAAAGCTTTCAGATCAACGTAATTATTATGCCCTGACCCCGCCATTGGGATGTCATGACGATTACTTCCAGCTAGTGCACGCGTGAAACCGCCTACTGTCAACAATACCATGGACCTCGAAGAACACTTACTAATTACTGCCGGACACACAACATCGCCTTTTCTTTGCCCACACTACTGGGAGATCAACACCCTTTTCCAATCAAACTACTCGTCATCTTTCTCCGACAAATAAACTTGTTCCAGGAATTATAATTTGACTTTTACACCATATTTTTTTCTTCTTCTTCACGGTACGAAATGGCCTGAGGAGGCCGGAGTGCCTATTTTAATAAAACGGAAACGGTTGAGTTAGCTACCAGTAGATGTCGCCGTGGTCGTCCCCTCAGCTGAGCGGTGCAAGCCCAATACAGTTTTCGTTCAGACTTCCTCGTGTGTGTATCGTGCCCTACAGCGAATTCGGGTGGAACCGAACCATGGCACAGCCTGCAGGGTGCTCTACCTGAACAGCAGCTTTTGTCTGTGGGTGGCCCCAGAGACATTGGATGGCTTTCGAAAGCTACGCAATCAGATAAACTTGACTTCGCGATAGACCGCGGGGAGAGATTCAAGACATGGCGTATGAAATGGGACGACTTCGCCCTGTTATCTGGACTACACACGCAACCGACGGCGGTACAGGTGGCCGTGCTACGGTCATGTTTATCTGATGAGGCGTTGAAAGTCGCTACAAATATAGATATCGCCGATAGTGATCGAAGTGATATTTCAGTGATTTGGGATCAATTACAAGCATATGCGCGCGGGAAGATCAATGAAGTGTTACAACGGCGGACATTCAATCTTCGCGAGCAGCATGAGGGTGAGTCATTTGATGACTTTTTGACGGACTTAAGAGAAATCAGCAGTCAGTGTGGTTTTTGTGCTACGTGCCGGGAGTCTTTAATACGTGATCGTGTCGTGATCGGTCTGCGAGACATAGACACGATCAAAAAGCTGTGTGCTATCCCGAAACTCTCATTGGCGCAAGCTATGCACATCTGTAGATCCGAGGAGGCCGCATCACGTGACGCCAGCGAGATCACGGGCGCAGCCGTGGCAGCGTGTCGCCGCTCGGGTGCCGCGCGGCAGGCCAGGTCCGGCGGCCCGGCCTGAGGGCGCGGGAGAGACGCCGATTCCGCACCGCCGGCGAAACAACCGAGCCGGGTGGTTCGAGGAAGTGCGGGATTCAGGACGGCGCAGCGCGTTGGATGCCGGCGGCAGCGGATGCCAGCCGGCATACATCGAAGACTGCTCACGATGCGGGCGCGGCCACCGGTGGTCCGAGCGATGTCTTGCTCTGGACAGACAATGTCTACAATGCGGTGAGACGGGACACTTTGCCGCTAAATGCAGATCTCGTTTGTCACAGAGACCTGCAGCGTCCTCCATAACCCTCGCGTGTGCATCGGTCTTGCCCCAGGGCAATGGTGGATGCCACTTCCGAATCAGGAATGCAATGCGGCCGCATCAACGCGCTCCCTGACACGGGAGCAGATGTCACTGTCGCCGGGCTAGATTTTGCGGCCCGCATTGGACATGCCAACCATAACTTCAGGCCCCCAAATGCGCACCCACGGCGGCAACGAAGACATGTGGTGGAATTCGTATCTGCTGCGATCTGTCGAAGCTGAATGCATCGGTCCTCCGGGAAAGGTATCAGTCCAGTACGCCGGCGGAACGTGTCGCATCAATCGTCGCATCAGAGGCAAGGTGGTTCAGTGTCTTTGACGTTGCAAAGGGGTATCATCAGTGCCTTCTGGAGGAGTACCAGCCGTCAACTGACAACATTCATGGCGCAGCCGGCAGGGAAATTAACCGTCCAATTGTTCCAGTAGTTCCTGTCACGATGGGCTGTGCAGCATCGCGTCCCTTCACCCCACTACCCGCAGTCAAACGGACGGGCGGAGGCTGCCGTGAAGCACACGTCAACGTTGATCAGACGATGCTGGGACGAGCGCTCCTCAATCCTGGATCCGGACGCATGGGTGCGCGGTGTGCTGCAGCACCGTTATTCCCCGGGACCGGATGGCCGTTCTCCAGCACAAATTTTGTTCGGACAGCCCGTAAGGGACATGCTGCCGGCACACAGACGATGCTTCGCAGCGTGCTGGCAGCGCACCGCCGATGATGCTGAAGCTGCTGCCGCTACTCACCGGGACCGGATGGAGGCCCACTACAACCAGCGCGCGCGCGATCTACCGGGGCTTTAGGTCGGCAGCCAGGTGGCGCTGCAAAATCCTTCGACCAGCAAATGGGATCGATGCGGTGTTGTAACCGAGGTAACGGGACACCGCCGATACTTCGTCCGTCTGCCGGGTGGAAGAGTATTAACACGGAACAGACTCCATCTACGTCAGCGATACGCCCACGCCACGCAGGACGAGGTCGAGTCGGTGACGTCGCCGGCTGCGGTGCTACATCCGCCTCCGGCCCAGCCTGCGCGTCCGGCGCCACCGCCGACCGCCTCCGCGGGTGCGCCGCGGCGATCCGATCGCTTGCGCCGGAGTCCACAGCGCCTCACAGGAGTGATGCGTTGTGCGCAGCCGGACTGGTGACGGGGTAAGACCGTCATGTGTGCGTGGATGGTGGCATCTTGTGATATAAATGTTGTTTACTTTTGCTCGGCTCAAATCTGCCGTTTAAGTATTTTGATGCAGAAGCAATAATAATTTCGTTCAATCGCATCACACATAAGTGCATTGCACAGCTTAATGTGTAATGACTAGTGCGGGGTTGTAGTGGTTGAGTTAGCCACCAGTAGATGTCGCCGCGGTCGTCCCCTCAGCTGAGCGGTGCAAGCCCAATACAGTTATCGTTCAGACTTCCTCGTGTGTGTATCGTGCCCTACAGCGAACTCGGGTGGAACCGAACCAGTAAGTGGCAATGAAATTGACGTCTGAAGGCAAGCTAACTTTCATAAATGCACTTCCCATCATATTGTATAGGGACAGTCTCATAAATTGTAACTATATTATTATCGCACACACTAGTGAGCACCGGGGCGCATTTGTCGCTGGTGCATGTTTCAGAGTTCTTGAATGGCATCAGGAACCTACCTGTTTTCTTGATTTACTGGAGATCCCCCGATGTCCGCATTCACATTGCGCCTGGCGCCTAACGCGTCGTCGTTGGGCTGAGAAACGAGGGCACACCTTAAGAACATATCGCTCTGTCAGTGGGATATCACAACGCATATAAATTGGTCTTTCCTCATTCCACAGTAGGTGGCCGTGGGTGGCAGAGGTGTGTCCAATCCGCATCCTGGCGAGCACCACCTCCTCCTTTCGTGAAACTCTGAATGATGACTCCCAGCGCCCCAGACTTGGCTTGATATTTATCAGTTTGCTTTCGTCATTTGAGTCCCAAAGTTCTTGCCACTTTTCCTGGAAAAATACATTGATTGTCTGGCCGAGGTGTGCTGCTGGAAGAAGCAGCGCACGGGTGGGTGTATTGACACCGCGCAGCACGCTTTGCTGATTAGTCAGCCAATTCATTCCTCGCTATTCCGACATGACTGGGTATCCAACAGAGTGTTATATTTTTCCACCTCACTTAAGCTCATTTAAGCGCAGTAAAACATCTTGCACGGTAGGGACATGCGGATAAAACGTCTTTATTGTACGAAGGCTACTTAGCGAGTCGGAAAGTATGACATGGTCGACATCGTTCCCTACTTCCATGAAGGACAGGGCCTTCGTGATTGCCATGATTCGGCCATGTAAACTCATTTATGAGGAGGCAGCGTAAACGATCTGGTCGTGGTTCCGCTTACAAAGGCACAACCCACACCATCAGCAGTTTTCGACCCGTTCGTGTAAGTGGCAGTAGACGTGTGGTAGATATCAACGTGTTCCAGGGCTTTGAGCCGAAACAATTCTGGGATAAGTTCGTCCTTAGGGGTCACAGACAGTGTCGTATCCACTGACGGCTGTACCAATTCCAAAGGGGGAACTGGCAGCGGTAGCACCCCTCGAATGCTGTGCATCCGAATACCGCTCCCTTCTACCAGCTCACGTAACCGCACACAGAACGGGGGCTTCAGACGTGTAACGTGAAACATTATAACATATTCAGACGTGTAACGTGAAACAGTGCAAGCGTACGGTGTCCGAACAGGGCATTGTATGCCGGATTCATGGGGGACTGTCTCACCCTGCAGGCATACCGCAGTCCCAGTGTGTTCCGTCTCAGGGCGAGCGGTGCTTCTGTAGGGGTGGCGACTCTGCCGTCGGTGGGGCGTGGGGGCGGTGGTTTGGGTGGGTGTGGGGTGTCGGGGTGTGTGTGTAAAGGAACTGTGCCGGGTGTGTGAAAAGTAGTTATTAGCCGAATCTAAACTGAAGCTGATCTGATTGAACTATTGGGGCTTTATTTTAACTGAGACTGCACTTCAACACGGCTGAACATGGGCCGACTCTAGACTTATATTGGGCTAATTAAGATTGAGCTAAATTACTCCTTTGGGTGTGTGAAGAAACGTGCTAACCAAGCCTAAACTGAAACTGATCTGATTGAATTATATGAGGGCTGATCTTAACACGGACTGAGCTAATTAAGGCTGAGCTAAATCACTCCTTTGCTGATTGTGCCTATATCAGGGGTGTGTTGTGCTGTGTTTCCTCGCCACCTCCACCACACATTTCCCAAACCCCAGCCGACTTGATGTTGTTCGAGCTACCGTCCCTAACACGAATTTATATGTGTGCGAGGTTAAAGTTTTGGGAACACCATATAGGTAAATGAGTGCTTCTAGCCAAATTAGAAAGAATACGTTGTATTTAGAAAATTAATGAGACTGAAATTAGTCCGTGGTTTGAACGACTTGTCCCGAGGTGGGACTTTTGGACGCTAATAGTAGTATAATTTTGTGCAATGTTCCGCTCGAAATAGGTGCCTGTGAGTAAGCCCCAAGCGGCTTCCGTTGGTCCTTGAAGCTACCTAACACATTCATTCTCCTCATTCACTTCACATTCGCTCGCCCCATTCATTCTCTCCTTATTAATTAATGAATTGCTTGGTCCCCAAATGTATCCCCCCGCCCCCCTCAGCGGTACACAAACACATATATCGACAGACCATTGCTCTATTTTTGATGGTAGGTTGGCCGAATATGTAAACCTTTCACTGCCATCATAGCTGGTCTCGCCATTATTGGCAGCGTTCCTCGCCTGGATGAAGTCTTAATGCTACGAGGGGGCTCATCGTACTGGCTCCGAGGGCTTATACAAGTGCTCTGGTGTCTTTGAATGACCTACCTAACCTTAAAAAAAAACAGTCGATGCCGCACCGGGCCTTATTCGCCGTACACTGTGCGACCAGGTGAAGTTGCTCACGGGCGGGCACGGATCCCTCCCACGTTGGGCACGTCCCCTGGCCGTCTATATAACCTAGCCTGCCCTACCCTTTCAGCCTCGGGGCTTACGGCACGCCAAACCTGTCCGTACGTTCTCCCGAAACGCTATGCAGCTCTGTGCCCAAACGTATAGCGAACGGAGGCGGACTCACGACCGTGCAGTGTTTTGCATTACCCTATTGTATCGTTCGGCGCCAAACTCGACGGACGCAAGGTGGGGCCTCCCTTACGGCCCATCCAACCTGCATGCTATGCCCGCCCCCATCTGCGCCCCTGGGTCAGAGAGGCCAGCGGGATTTCGCAGTCAAAGAACCAGAGCAATTGAGCTAATGCCACCGAAGTGTCCGTTCATCGCACCCTCTCGCAATTCGACATAATCGAAACGCAGATCATATATATATATATATAACAACATTAATATTCTGGACAAGTAAAACTGGCTTAAACACTCACTACCGTTACCCGATAACGTTCAGTCCGTAGGCTCGCAGGTCGTCTGCCTCGCTTTTAAATTTACTTCCTATAGCATTGGTGCTTCTTAGGCAAATATCAAACATCATGTGAGCATCATCCTTGTGTCGGAAAGTACACACGGTACTATCTACGCCTACTTGTCGGCTGTTGGTGACCCGGTCAAAGCGAAAAGCGTGGCGCACACCCCTCAGCCCCCGATGCCATTCAGTTATGGACGTCAAGTATCTTCCCCTCCGTCCACCTGATCGTTGAGGTATTTACTATGCTACCGATAGTATGGAAGGGTCGTACCCTCACGTCATCGAGTTGCGTTAATCCCCACGGGGGATCACTGACTGCTGTCGGTACTCGCCCCATCGGAATTTGACCTAAACGTTATTCGTGCCGAAATAGTTACACCCCGAACTCAAAGCTGAAGGGTATCCTTTGAGTTCAGGTAAAGTGTGGACTGCAAAGAATAGGTTGCACCACGGCAGGTAGGGTAGCTACAATGTTATCGTTTGAACCCCGGTTAGTCTAAAGGCCGAGCGTATTTGGACGGGGAGAGAAAGACAGAAATTGTTGCAAGCACAATTGGGCTGTACTCCATATTTTACTATATCCGATCCTGCTCCGCTGCTGTTCCTGTCCATCACTGCCGACTGCTGCCACAGAATTTCTATAATTAATCTAATATATTCACATTTATATACACCGCATCTCATTACACCCACGCACTGCTTACACACACACTACTCGCCATCTCCCACATCTCCTTCCTAGCACGCGACACACTTCCTTCCCACCCTGAATTTATCCTATTTGGTCCCTCCCATAAAACAGGTCTCTCCTTTCAGTAAAGTGAATGAGGTTGAGGAGGAAATAGCTGTGATAGAAAATAGGCCGGTTTGGAAGAAGGAAGAAGGCATGGCAGACCGATGACACTCACATTTTTGCTGGTCGGCTGGCCTCTTCGGTTGTCTCGACTCTGCCTGAGCTCCGTCCGTGAGTGAGAGGCTGCCCGAGTGAGAGTGTCACCGAGCGAGATAGAGAGTCCGAGAGAGAGGGCCGAGAGTGCATTTTCTGTCTGTCTCCAGTTTTCTTCGTTTTGCTGTAGCCCCGCCTCGTCTATCCACTGGCCACTCCCAGGGCTTCTGACTGGGTTCTTCCTCTTGATTGGTGGGAGTGCTTTTTTTCTTCCCCTTAGGCCGTGTGTATGGTGAAGCCGCCTGGGGCTGTCAGGACGGTCTGTAGGTCTGGAAATTTCCACTGAAAGTTTTCCCCGGGGTCACCGATCTCACAGCTGGCCGGGACCCTTCTGTTGTTTTGGCCCAGACGCGAGGCTGATGTTGTTTTTTCCATGCCGCCTTTGATCGCGACACGCACTGAGGGTCGGTTGTGCTTCAAGGCAATACGAGAGGGGAGGGAAAAGGTGGCCGGGATCTGGCCGGGCGTCTTGCGGTCTGGTCGGATGGGAAAATATTGAAAGCTTCGTGCCTAAAGAATGTAAGCCTCCTTACACTTCATTAGCATCTGCCAGAAGGCTTCCTGTCGGAGAGGTGCGAAATGCTCCTGTGGCCATGCGCAAGGCGGCATGATGGATAGTATCGAGAATGCGTTTGTTGGAGGCACTGGCACAGCCGTAGACAAAACAGCCATAGTCGAGTTTCGAGCGAATGAGCGATCGGTACAAGAGTAAAAGTGTAGCCCTGTCTGCACCATAAGTAGTGCGGGCGACACACTTCATAATATTCAATGTTTTCCAGCACTTGTCCCGCAGCGTTGTCAGGTGGTTCTTGTAAGTGAGTCGGGAATCAAATAAGATACCTAAAAACTTCGCTGATGACTGAAAGAGGATCTGGTCTCCATGGAGGTGAATTGTCGGATCTTGACAGCTGCGGCGGCGACAGAAATGCACTCCAACAGTTTTATGAGTAGAAAAGCGGAAGCCGTTCATGTTACTCCACTTCTCTAAACGGGACGCTGCGAGCTGCAGCTGTCTCTCCATATATTATGGACGTGAGGCGGAGCACCAAATTGCCACATCGTCAACAAAAAGAGACCTAGCGACACCGCAGGGCAAGTCATCTCCAATGTCGTTGATAACCAACGCGAACAAGGCAACACTGAGAACACTTCCTTGGGGCACTCTGTTGACTTGTGTCAGTCATTCCGACATTGTGCTTCCTACACGGACGCGGCATGTCCGGTCCGTTAGAAAATTCTGCAGGAAGCGTCCCATAACCCCACGCACACCAGTTTATTGTTTATTGTATTTGCGAGATTTAACAAACCGATTCCATAAAATGGATTAATATTTGGTTTGTGTCAGAATACAGTCAGATACATTTCACAAACATGAGCAAAAATGAAAGCGGCAAGACAACAGTATACAGGGGAAAAGCGAACACGTGAAGTCAATTTATAAGACGTTGTTCAGCATCGCGACGAACTCGCCCCGTATCCGAGAAGCGGAAGTGGCCGGCGGCAGTAGGTTCCAGGCCGAGGCTGCCCGGAAGGAGAAGGTTCTACGTGACATGCTGAGGCGGAAAGGCGGTGGCTCCAGTGCCCCAGCCACCGTCGCACGAGTGGAGCGCCGGGAGACCTCCGACCGCCGGCGGAACAGAGAACGGATCGCCTCGGGGGCTCGCGGATCATTCAGGGCTCTGAACACGGCGATGTTGTCGCGGTGGGTGATGAGGTCACGGACACTGCGCCAGCCCAGCATTGCCACTGTCGGCGAGATATGATCACGACGACGAGCCCCTACGACGATCCTAGCCCCGAAATTGATCGCCTTCTGCACTCGTCCAAGGTGACATTGGGCAGCCCTGCCCCAGACAGTGAGGCAGTATAGGATGTATGGAAAGGCGTGAGACTAAATTAGGAGTTTGCGTGCTTCGGGTGTGAGATGGTGACGGATATTGTGGAGACAGAACAAGGTGGAGTTGCACTTTTTGACAACGTGGGATATGTGCTCCTCCCAGGATAGGGTGCGGTCAATGATGACTCCCAGCATCTTCACGAATGGCGAGGGGGTTAGGACGTGACTGCCAATGTTGAGTTGGTAGGATGTGGCTTTTTTTAGGGATTGGGTCGTGCCGACAAGCAGTAGGGTAGTTTTAGTGGGGTTCATCTTCAAGGAGTTGGATGTGAAGTAAGTAAGACTGAATAGCAAGGATGGTGTTCTCCTGGCGGGATTTAAGAACGGGTAATTCATCAGGATGTGCAGAGTCTAGCAGCTGGGTGTCGTCGGCATATGATACCAGACGTCCGTATGGAAGGTACGCTGGCAGGTCATTCATGAAGATGCTAAACAGCAAGGGACCAACCAGGGATCCCTGAGGAACACCATGGGATAGCGGAAGGGATAAAGAGCCGCCCCTCACCACCTGCCGCCGGTCGGTAAGGTAGCTGTGAAACCACCTTGGGTCGACGCCGTACCACTGCAGCTTCCGCAGGAGGATATCATGGTCGACGCTGTCGAATGCTTTGCTTAGGTCGATTGAGATGACCGAAGCGATGTGACCAGTGTCGACACGACGTGTGATCCACTCGACAGCGTCGACCAGGGCATCCTCCGTCGAATGGCATGGCCTGTATGCATACTGGGAGGAGGAAAGAATGTGATTAGTGACTAGATAAGAGGACAGCTGGATACATACTACTTTTTCACATAACTTGGATAAGACTGGCAAAATAGAGATTGGACGAAAGTTACTGGCGACATCGCGAGGCCCAGATTTGTGAAGTGGAACAACCGAAGCAGTTTTCCACGAGGTAGGGAACACGCAGGAGACGACAGAAGTGTTAATGATGTGAAGTAGGTGAGGCCCGAGAACCGGAAAACAGTTGCGGAGAGCGTGCAGTGGTACGCCATCGACGCCAACCGCTTTCGACGAAGACATCTCACATATGGCTCTGAATAGTTCGGGCAGGGTCACCGGGTGTAGCCGGAGGCCGGTGGTAGTCACACAAGGTGGTCGCGGAGGGATGAGTGGAACGCCGCGGTTGCCAGCAACGAGATCAGCGACAATGCGTGGGCCCACGGAAGCAAAGTGACGATTAAATTCGTCCGCCACCGTCGCTGCCAGGCCCCTCACGGCAACCTCCCCTCCCCCGGCCGGTCGGAGCGCAAAGTCCCGGATGTGGCGCCAGAAATTGGCACGGTCTGTCAGCATTTGCGCACACACAAAGTTACGCCTGGCTTTTGCAAACGCACATTTCACACGGTTTCGCAGCCTCCGATAAGCTACCAAGTAATAATCCGTGCGATAGCTCCGCCAAGACTGAAAAGCCTGGTCACGGTCACGCATGAGCTGCAGCAGGTACGGACTGTCACCTACCCACGGGCAACATGCCCGGCGGGGGTGGACGGTCTTGAGGGGACAATACACGTTCACCGCCACATGCCACAAGTGCATGAACTCCTTTAGTTTCGCGTCCACCCCCGCTGCCCGGTACATACTGCTCCAGTCCGCCTGCAAGAAATGAAGGCACAAGGCGTCCCAGTTAATCTTGCGCGAGGGGCGATAGGTGAAGGACGCCCGGCGACACCGCAGCCCGCGGTAGGGCAAGCGCACAATGATTGTCAGATGGTCAGCAATCGGTACGAGCGGGAGCTGAATGGCCGACTCAATATCCGGGACATTGGTGATGATATGGTCCAACAGTGTTGTCGTCGGCCACAGATGGGTCGGCTGCCGGACAAGCTGAGAGAGGCCGAGATCCTGCAGCACCTGTCCGTAGCGACGAACACCGGGGCAGTCGGAACGAAGAAGGTTGATGTTCATATCGCCCAGGCAAAAGGTTGGCTTGCCGAGACTGATGGCGGCACGCAGCTGGTCTTGTAGCTCGTCCAGGCCGTCAGATACGGGCTCCGATGGCGGGCGGTAAACCACCCCCACAGTGACAGCACGGCGTCCCCCGCCACTCACAGACACCCACAGCGTCTCGCAGGACGAACCGGTACTTGATATAGGCAGCAGCTTCATATTGAATTTTTCCTTACATAGGATGGCGACGCCACCGCCTCGGGCTGCAGCAGCTGGACGGCCGCGGCCCGACTGGGCCGTACGGTCACGACGCACTAGTTTATAGCCTGGAAATACTAGGATTCTGTCGGACACGGCGGAAGAGAGCCAAGTTTCGGATAGGCACATAAGGTCTAGTTTGTGTTCTTGCAGAGTGCGAAGAACACAGTTCATTTTCGGCACTAATGATTATGATAATATGATAAATGATAATGACCACATCCCCAGAGTTTCATAAGTATGCCGTGTATCCACGTTGTGTCATAGGCACCTTCAATATCGAAAAACACTGCTCCTAGATGCCGTTTTTCCTTGAAGCTAGTACGAATCACAGTGTCGAGTATTAGAAGGTGGTAACTGTGGATCTGTTCTTTCTAAATCCAGACTGGGCGTTGGTGAAGAAGTTCTGGTCGTCTAAGAACCACGTGAGGCGCACACTCACCATCCTCTCCATCAGTTTGCAAATACATGAAGTCAGAGAGATCGGTCGATAGTGCAGAGGGTAGCCAGTCTTGTTGGGCTTCAGTATGGGGATGACAGTGGCTTCTCGCCAGGAAGACGGAAACCCACCGCTCTTCAATAGAGAGTTAAAGCATGACAAAATTGTTCTGAGTGCGTTTGGTGGGAGATGTCTCAGCATCTCATTGTGGACACTGTCGAGTCCCTCAGGTACCCAGCGTAGTGTAGCTATTTTGGACGTGAGTACGGCTATTGTGAATGGTTCGTTATAGGCGTGCTTCTCAGGGATCGCAAAGTCGATAGGTGAGGCTTCGCACTGAACTCTATGTTGCCTAAAACTGGCGTTCAGATCGCAGCTCAGGCTTCGGTCAGCGAGAGTTCTTGCGATGGTGTTTGCTACGTGGAGGGATCAACGATTATATCGCCACCGACGTGCAAAACAGGTAGTGGTGTTCAGCGAGAGCTTCCGGATATTCGCTTTATCTGGGACCGTACAAATCTAGCAGGGGTGGAGCGGTCAGCGTGCTCACGTACTGTCGCCATGACGCCCTCTTGGCTTCGCGCATCGTACGCCGTGCAGCCGCCTTGGCTTTTTGGAAGGAGATCAAATTGGCTGTGGTGCTGTCACGGTCAAATTTTCTCAAGGCGCGTCGACGGGCACGAATAATCTCTCGGCATTTTTCATTCCACCACGGTACCGGTGCACGTCGGGGCTTCCCAGTGGTGCGTGGGATGCACCCTGTGGCACAATCCAAAAGTAGAGATGTAAAATCCTCTACAGACACAGTAAGACTATTATAGTATGCACTAAATGCATCTTGGAGTCGTGCTGCAAATTCCACCCAATCAACGTTTTGAAGTTTCCATCGGTGTGGCCTTCTTCCAAGGATGGCGCCATGTGTAAATTGAAGCCATATGGGAAGGTGGTCACTGCCTCTGGGGTCTGAGTCGACTGACCAATCAAGAAGCTGTGCCAGTCACGGACTGGGCACACTGAGGTCGAGCGCGGAAGTGCTCCTTGACGGATATGTTATATGGGTGTATGCGCCTGTATTCAAAATGCATAATGACTCGTCGAGGGAAAACCGCTCGAGGAGTCGACCACGTGCGTTGCTGGAAGCACATCCCCAAATCGTATGATGTGCATTAAAATATCCCAGAAGTAGAAAAGGCGGAAGGAGCCTCTTAAGCAGTCGTACGAGTTCCACAGGGAGGACAGGTGTGCACGGGGGAGGTACAAAGAGCATATGTTGATGTAGTGGTGTCCAAAGTATGCCTGTGCCGCCACTGCCTGCAACTTCGTGTTCAATGACAGAGGTTGCGCAGCGGCACTGTGGTGGACAGCTAACAAGACGCCTCCATGTGCAATAGTGTCGGTTTGGTTGTCTTTTCGAAAAACCTGGCAGTCTTTTAAATAAAACGGGATTCCGGCTAAAAGCTTTGTCTCCTGCAGGCATACCATTACCGGAGTGTGCACACTCATCATGACTTGGAGTTAATCCAGGCTGGTCGTCACCAGACTTGTGCTCGACTCGAGTTGAATCGAGAATCGACTCATGAATCAATCGTTTTTGGATGAGTCGCGAGTTGAATTGATTCTTTTCCCCAAAACATATCTTGAGTCGTGAGTTGAATCACATCTTTTTTTTTAAATGAGTTGAATCACGAGTCAATCATTTGAATCACAATGAGTCATTTGAGTCTTGTGACTCAAATGCAAGTTATGAACAAATGATATAACGCATGTATCTTTGTGAATAGTATGCCATGACACAAAGTAGGGAGTAAAAACACAGTATAATTATTCATGCTTAGCATTACAATTGTCAACTTATCAGCTGCCAGTGAGTAAAGAATGAGGGGTACTTAAGTTATTTACCAAAAACGGATAACAATAACTACAAATACGTATTAACGTTAAGCTTGGTAATCACAATCAGTATCATGCATGAGTCAATCCTAGTGCCAGGAACACAACACAGAAATGGGATGTGATTGTGAAAAAGAATATGTAACCGAAACGGCCCTGCACTGCAACAGGCATCTGCACTGAATAAAATTGCGTTTGTTTGTATGACAAATAACAAACCTGTGCGTGTAACAAATAACAAACCCAAGGTACCTTTACTAGAAGGTAGATCGAAGTTTTCCTTCAAGCCCACATGACGTCATTCAAAGTTTTTTTTAAAAGATATGGTATCAATTTGGTTGCAGAAGACTTTTCTCAAATCATACGCAACGGTCACTTTAATTTGCTTCCTAGCAAATATATTTGTCTTCTGCTCACCAGGTGAGTCTAACCTAACCTAACCTAACCTAACCGGAAAACCAGAATCCTCCGAGAAAAAAAAATTTCGGCCATGACGTCTCAAATATATGGAACATTGTATAGGTAACTTTAGTAAAAATACCTACTAAACTTCTAGAAGTTTAGTAAATATTCTTACTAAACACACCTCCCCTCTTAGTAAATATACATACTAAACTTTCGAGGATGTGTTGGACAGCACTGCCCTTGACGATTACAGCATCGCAAGGAATTTCCGGCATTCGTCGCGTTGTGGACGCGTCGGTTTGGGAGTATAAATTATCGGAAATAAATGTCGAATTGGGGCAGAAACATAAAGTTTTCGATGCAAAGAGTATTAAATCGAGTGCATGAAGTGTTTAATTTCTTCTTTAACACGTCTATGAAACACCAGGTACGGATAATTATACGCGATGTGCTATATTTGTAGAGTGAAGATTTTGATCGATTATTTCTTTGCCAACTGAAAAGTAATAATTTGCAGAGAAAATGAGGGTCGCATCGTCATTTTTACGTTAAAATACCGTGTATTCAAAATAAAAATTTCAAAGAATCAAAATTTACCTTGATCTCCAATTATACCGGAAATTCAACCTCCAGATGAGAAAACAAGAAATAATTTTCTGGAGAGGATAATGTTCGGGATCCCAAAAATCTAGGTTCAGCCTATTTTCCCAAACATGTACCTACCTACCTACACTGACATACAGCAGTTGTTGAAAACAGTTTTTTCTAGGCCAGCTAGACCCAGGGCATGATGCATTCTTCCTTGATGAATCTTGCATGGATTATTGATGATACATGCATAATTGAACATTTATGTACAACACCACTGTGATCTAGGAATGCCCTCCTGAAACTTGCAACTCGACTGAAACTCCTGCCACTGGGGAGAAGAAGCTATGGCGCACTTAGCCCCCATGACTGTCCTTTCTTCCGCTCTTGAACGAGGGTGACAACTTGAACACGTAAAATGGAGGTAGAGGGAGCCTACAAATATCGGAAACAATCACTTTATTTTGGAGGCGCTTGATGGTGAGCCTGCCGGAAATGACACAGTGTTAGGCAGGACGATTATTACTGGGTAATTTAGGATACCCTTTGCTGAAGCTAAAGAATAGGTCTTTCAATTAGAATATGTCAAAGTACCCTATATTGCCATAAAATATGCAAGATAGTGTAGAGAAAGTTGGTAAAATTGTGTGTAAACCAATGGTGAAGGGAAACCTTCAAGCCCGCTACCAAACCAACTTCGTGGGGGCAACAAACCAACACAATTTTATTCTGTGCGGATACCTATTGCAGTGCAGGACCTGGGTGCTATGTTGAAGTTAGGTGATGTGTGGCAGGTATATATGATTCAGGTTGTGTATCATGCTGATGTGGATTGAAGTATTATGCACTCATTGCTTTGCATATGCATTGACAACCATTCATCTCGTGAATGTTTTTGAGTAAATTACTTTATGCACATGCACATGCATTTTGCTGTATATATCCTATATACCAACCATTACAGTGCATGACGGATGATAAATAATGTGAGGTGAAAACAAAGTTATAGCAAAAATAATATATTCAACAGATGTTTCGATGTTAGAGCATCTTCGTTGGTGTCTAAGTAAATACTAATTCCCTTCTTTAATTAGACACATATGAAGATGCGTTGACATCAAACTGTCTGTCACATGAATTATTTTTGCTATAACTTTGTTTTCACCTCACATTATATATATATATATATATATATATATATATATATATATATATATATATATATATATATATATATATATATATAATGTGTGGGCAGTGCACACTGAATCATATGGCTTATGAGTCTGATACCATTGAGTCGGATCTGAATTGATTCAAATTTATGTTTGAGTCATGAGTCGAATCATGCTTTGTGACCTCTGAGTCTGAATTGAGTCGAATCAAATAATTTTGACCTGCTCTGAATCATGAGTTGAATCGGATCTCAAGATCTACGAGTCAAATGTGAGTCGACTCAAAAAATTTGAGTCGAACACAAGTCTGGTCGTCACACTTCTGCAGTTCCATTGTACAACTAGGGACGACATAGTTGTCTAGGTGTGACTAGAAGTGACTAAAAGGGCTATGGAGGGTGTCCTGCGTGCGCTTCATTGCCGATAGACCGTCTAAAACAAAAGGAGCTCCTAAAACGCAACGCCAGTACACTAGAGGTGGGGCGGACTTGGTGTTGGCGGATGCCCTCGGGTGAGACCTGGGGTGTTCCCCACCGGGCGGTGATGGTGTTCATGGGGGAGCTCGCTTGGGCTCCGTGACGGGGGAAGGCCAGGATGCGACTCTCTCGCCCCCGTAGGGTGGGGTGAGTGGCGGGCCCATGAACCTCCCCGTCTCTGGCGTACATTGGGGACTGCCTCTGGTTGTTGGGGACGGTGGAGGGTGTCACCCTGGGGGCTGCCCGACCACTCGGGAGCTCGGCGACGACTCCCTGGAACTGGTCCGTGATGCCCGGCCAGACGCGCCCATGGCGGGCGCCCCCGGCGGACCTCGACCGTGAGACGTGGTCGATTGCCGGAGGAGCGACCACTGGTACTCGTCGAGAGGTCACGCCGGGCTCCTCTGAACTACATAGTTGGTGGGGGTGGGTGAGTTGGGGTGATTTTGGATGGTACGGGGATGGGCTGGGCTTGTGTGGGATCGGTGGAGGTGGAGGGTAAGGATTCCAGGTGGAGGGCCGGGCGGGCCTCTTGGTTCGCTGGACTAGTTGCCATTTCTCCGGAGCTCTATCAGGTGACGGCGGCGTCACGACCTCAGAGGCTGGTGGCGGCGAAGCAGCGCGCTTTTCTGCCTCTAGGGGATTTCACACACCTGGTTTTGTGGTGTCGTTGGCGAGGCGACAGGTACGCCGAAGGAACGAAGAAGCGCACACAGCTGTGCGATTAGTTCGTTGGTTTTATTTTCCTCTATTTGGTGTGGGACTGATGTGGTGTTTCTGACTTTCAACGCGTAGGATGTTTTAGGGTGAGACTGGCCATATATGTCCCAAGCCTCACGGAAGGTTATCTTTCGGGCGTGTTTAATTGCGCTGATTTCCTTTTACTTAATGTAAGTCAGACAAGTGCGGTCAAAGGAAATATGAGGAGCCTGTCCTCGTCCACAGATCACACAGCTGGGTGTCTCGGGGGTGCACTGCTCAGTGACATGTTCAGAGGAAGCGCATCTACCACACGCTGGATGGTTCCTGCAAAGCGAGTTTGTATGTCCATACCTTTGGCATTTAAAACACCGCATCGTGTTGGGAAGGAATACACGTAACTTGACACGCAGGTAACCCACTTGTATCTCGGACGGTAAGTCTGTTGTATTAAAAGTTAAAATGATGTCGTTTGTCGTATCTGCATGCTTTCCTGACCTTCATCTTTCTCGCTCCCGTCAGTCCAAATTTACACAACCCGTTAACAATCTCCTCTGGCACGTCCCTAAAGTCATAACAATTGATTACTCCACGCTGTGTTCTTGGTATGATGCGGTTCTACTTGTTTTTGCATTCTCTCGTCCACCCTCTTATCACACTTTCTTACACCATATATAACCCCGGATGTCTGCAACGCTTTCTCCGCCTCTTTCGCTACCGCGAACTCCACCTCCAAAGAGCCATCCCTCAACTTTTCACAACGAACGATCTTCCTGATCCGGTCACAACCATCTCGTCTTTGAAAGGGGGAAAGAGCGGCGAGATTTTTCCTCTGTCCTCGAAAGATAAGAATACATAAAAAGAATACATAAAATATAAAAATAAATCAGTATAGGGGACATGGTCTCCGCAGCTACCCGAGTTAGTAACGCTCTTATCAGCGCCGATTAAGCGAGTGGTCTGGTCACCACGAGGGGGACCAGGAGTGTTTTTTTGTGTGTTGTGGATGCCATGCAGTGTGTCTTGGTTTCAACTCCTCGGGCGCCCACCAAATAGGGGCTCTACTGGGCGGACGCCTGGGCCCCGCGGACGGGAGGACGCCAGGCGCCCGAGGAACTATACGGGGCAGGCGACGCCGTCACCCGGACGGGAGAAGAGACACACCACCCTGACCGGGATCCAGCGCCGCCCACCCCTTGACCCCGGCCGGCCGGGCCGGCGAGCACTGGGAAAGGACCCAGGCTCCAGGAACGAGACGACCAGCCACTTGACCCGTATGGGGCCCTACGGGTCCGCCTACCCCTCCGGGATATCGGAACCAAAGAGGCGTGTTGGTCCCCAGTCACAACTAGCACCGTGCAACGGGGGACCTCAGCCTCCAGGACTCCGTCAACCCCGGGGGGGCGGGCCGAGGGGGCGTGACAACCCCGATAAAACTGAGCTGGAGGGCAGGACCGGGGAAGTTGTCCTACCTGCTCATGATAGGGAGAGTTGGTGTTGCAGGGCCAGGTGAAGGACATGGATGTTGAGAAGAGATGGACATTGGAATGGGAGCGTATGGATGGAAGGACGAGTGAGGCACTCTTAGTCTTGCCCCTCACCAGTGGGCCGGTGGCCTGGTCCGCTGGGTCCTTGGGGCACACAATCTCCCCACCACGGAAAGGTGGTGCCTCGTCGGGGTGGGGTGGGGGGGGGGTTGGGGTGGGGGTGGGGGGTAGGGGTGGGGGTGGGGGGGGGGGGGGGGGGGGGTCTCTCCCAATCATCAGTTAATCAATTATCGATATTGATGGGGCTTCCCACAGAAGGCCTCTTTCGAAAATTGAAAACCGCCAACCGCTCTAATATACCTCTTTATATCTGCAACACGGAGCCTCCTGAATGCCATGCGGCATGAGCTGCGAGAGCCTCCAGATTATCCTCAATACCCTTCAGATTATCCCGTTGTAGGTTGCGTGATACACCTGGAATATATACAAGAGACCTTCTGAAGTCTTGAAGAGGCGTCTCCATTCCATGTGAGCTGCAGCTAGAAGCTTCTGCAATTTGTAGGCAAGGGACCTCTTTAGCTTCAGCTGTTCGGCTACTTTAAGTTTAGCTAACTTGAGCTGCAGGTTGCCCTTTAAATCTACAAAACGACCTCTCATAATAGCGAGGGAAAAGTAGCCATAATCAGTTCCTTTAGACTCTAAATACGCCAATGCTGTTTCAGCTGGGCATCGAAGTTCTTGGGATAGCCTAGTTGCAAGGGATGTCCAGTCTTGAAGGGGCCTGTGGGGTAAAAATCCCATGATCAAAACCTTTCACCTTTCATTGTTAACGGCACTGCGTGAGCCTCCTGTCGGGACGTGTGCAACGAGACGTTTGTACTTACATACTGGGTATGTCCGGACTTACTTTTGATTAAAACTTAATGCGAGTGATCGGGGCTCTGTGCTGGCAATGCGTGGCACGGGGACAGGCCGTGTGCAGTGGAGCGGGGTGTACCTGGTAACGGCGGCCGCCCGCGTTCCGTCGGCTACAGCAGATGAAGGCAGTCAAACTAAGCAGGTCGCAGCAGTCGTGCGGCCAGTCCGTCCATGACCCGTCACGCTACGCTGGTCGCAGCAGTCGTGCGGTCACTCTGGCCATGACCTGTCACGTGGCCAACGGCCGCCAATGTAGTCACTATGCATTATTTCATCTCGGCACTTGAAGCGACTGCCAGGGCTGCTGCGGAGCCGTGCAGGGAGGAGTGTAGCGAGCTGAGGCTGTGTCCCCACCCGATGGCCACCCAGGCTGTGGCCCTGTGGCCCCCTGATGGGGCAGTGGCCCATCAGGTCTCAAGGAGTGTAGCGAGCTGAGGCTGTGGCCCCACCCGATGGCCACCCAGGCTGTGTCCCTGTGGCCCCGTGATGGGGCAGTGGCCCCATCAGGTCTCAAGGAGCCCATTAGTTCCCACTGGCCCCTCCAGCTCCTGAATCGTTTTTTCCGAGTTCAATAACAGAAATTGCCCAGCGGGCCATTGTATGATGGATTTGTAGCGTTCTCTCCCCTGCCGACTGGGTCCCTGCCGCAAGCCACGACACATCGCTTCGCCACTCCGGCGTTTGGCCATGAGTTCAGGGGGGAGGGGTAGGGTACGATTTGAAGGGGCGAGAGAAACTTCTGATGAAAGTGATGAGATGAGATTAGAATTGTGTCAGTTCTCTCAGCGAGGGACGGGGCACGAAGTCCAGGGTCCAGGTCCTCGGTCAACTCCTATTCGCCACTGATATCACGTTAACAAGATTAATCCTCCGCAATGCGATTTGGATTGCTAAAAAGAAATCCACTGCAAACTGTCTCGACGCCACGAAACCCACGAGGACTAACGCTAGCGATGTATGTTACGATGTTGCCTACAATACAGTCCAGACATTCTCGGATCTGTCTCACCCACCCCCGGTGAACAAAAAAAATCATGATAGGGGTACCAAGATCGAGGGGGCACCAACATTCTGGATTCCCCTCCCCCTTGGCCAAATCGTGAATCCGTCACTGTGTAGCCACGTCCTGGCTGGTTGGACGAACAAGTCGCAGTGCTCTGTTACAAATCAGCTATCGACAGTAGCTGTGAATGAGGCTGCACTACATGTGAATCATAATCAAAGCGTGTGCTCGCGCTACCATGTGTTGGCGTCCCTGTGTGAGTATTGGCTGCACCTGCCGCAGGCTACAGCGGCCGACGGTGCCAGCTGCCTGCGGACGGGGGCGCCTGGAGCGGATGGGGCCTGTGGACGGCGTGCAGCAGCAGGTGTGGCCGCGGCCGGCGGCGGCGCTCTCGGCTCTGCCTGGTGGTCGGCACGGCCGGGCAGTGCCAGCTTGGCCAGCGCCAGACCGAGTGGCAGCCGTGCCAGGGTGGCTGCCAGCTGGGTCGGCCGCTGCCGCCCGGCGCGCGCGTGGCCGCCATGACCCGGAGCCGCCACAGTGGGGACGAGCGCCACCCGGCCGAAGCCAAGACACACCAGTCCGGCCAGCCTCCTCACCACGGCTCACCTGACGACCGGACGTTCAACACCAGCCACCTGGTGGACCGGTGGAAACGCGAGGTGGCTCGCCGTGCGAGAACCGCAGCACGCACGACAACCGTGCTGGAAGACGGTGGCGTCGGAGCCCTGGCGCAAGACTCGGCCGTGGTATTTGCGGAGCTCGACGCGGCAGCCACAGCGGGGAGGGCGGCGGTCCACCGGCCAGCGGACGGCGTCAGCGAAGTGCAGCTGGAGCAGCTGGAGTCGGACCGGCGACAGGTCGACCAGCAGCTGGCTGCCCTCGACGCGCTGGCCGGGAAGGTGATCGCTCGCGCGCACGACGTGGCGCGCCGCGCGAACACCTACGCCGCGCGCCTCGGTCAGCGTCGGCAGCACGTACTCGCAGATCCGGACGCGACGGCCAGCATTCGAGATGCGCAGCGGCGGGTCGAGGCCGCGTCCAACGCCTCCCGGTCGGCCGCGCAGACGGCGAGACGCGAGGCGGCGCTCGTCGCCGACCTGCGGTGGGACGCGGCGCGCGTCGAGCACGCGGCGGCCGACGACGAGTCGTCCGAGGCGCGCTGGCTGCGCGAGACGGAGCGCGTCGGCGCGGCGGCGGCCCGCGCCGACCACGCGCTACCCGTCGAGACGCAGCTGGCGATTGCGGCGAAGAGGCGCAGCCACGCGGCCGGCGAGGCGCAGGCGCGTCAGCGGGCGCGGCTGGAGAGCGAGGCGCGCCGGCTGGAGGCGCAGCTGAGAGCCGCCTCGGCCGCCGTCGCCGACAGAGGTCGGGTGGCGGCCGAGGCGCAGCGTCGGGCGGCCCAGGCGCACCGCGAGGCTGGCACGCTCGTCACCCGTCACGAGAGCCTGGTGGCCGGCCAGCTGGTCGCGCGGCGCCAGTACACGCGTCGCAACCGGGCGCGCGTGGCGGAGACGCGCCGGCGCGGGGCGGCCGCGCTGCTGACGGCCGACAACAACGTCGCCCAGCAGCAGGAGGTTCTCGCTGGCGTGGTGACCGACACGATCGCCACCCCGCAGGCTGGCGAGGGCGGCCAGCGCGGCGTGCCGGCCGGCGCAGGTCATCAGCGAGCCGAGCTGCAGGCCGTCGTCGTCTCGGAATCTGAACACGGGGACAAGGCTACTCCCATCCGGAGGAACTCGCGACAGGGTCATCCTCGTCGAAGACCGACCTCACAGTGAGGTCATTGCGGCTGCGGAAGGTGTGGAAAACGAAGGCGAAGAGGAGTCACCAGAGGCACACGATGCCGACAAGATCATCGCCGTGGTGCCCGAAACCAGTGCGAGCACGGAGTCTGGGACGGGCTTGTGACGTAAGCAGCGCTGGCGGGCGGGATCCCGGCGAGAGCGCGATGGTGGTGAAGTTGGCGCGCAGTCGAGACCGCTGAGAAGTGGTGACCGCCACACAGTCGCATCGACGTCGCGAGGCAGCTGAAGAGTCTGATGCCCGGAGCCGCGAGCCGTGCCGAGAGGGTCACGTGCCAGTCATGCCGCAGTTACGCCAGAGACTGTAAGATGCACATCACAGATACGTCCACATCGGTTGTGCGCGTTGGCAATTCTATTCTGGTGCACGTTAAAATTCACACGGTCATTAAAAAAGCGTGTATTAACAGGACGTTATGTTTGATCTCGACCCTAGTCGTGGGAATGTCACCGCCAACCCACGCGGCCACTCAGCCTGGGTCAGCCAGGCTGACGCGGCGCCTACCGCCTGATTAGTAGAGCCGCCGCGACCACGCGAGAAGAGTTAGCACTGCGCCGTCGACCAGGCGCGGCAAATACGCCACAGCCGCGCCGCGAGTCACAAGGCATCAGCAGTCAACGGGCGCACCGGCGCTCATTCGGTCCGCCCCGAACCGAACGGCAAACGAAACATACGTATCACGAGAACGGATCACCGCGCACTCACCGGCAGACCAACAGAAATAATTGGCACGTAAAATGACGTGTTATGCACGGGTAGCGGCGGAGACGGCACCTCCGACTCCGACCCCGCACACGATCGCACACAACAGGAACTGAGATCGTCACGTCGCCAGTCTATACAACAGCCTCCCCCCCGATCTTTACACCGCCAGGTAGACGCGTGCCTCCCTGATCACCAGGCGCCTGGTCTCCGTAGACTAGACTAAGCGCGCCGTTTCGACCACTGCCCGCAGCCGCGCCAACCAAAGGCACAGGAATCGGGCGCCCACGCAACTATTGCGATCACAGGTGACGCCACCGTCGCTCTACACTCACTATAGACGGCGCCACCGTCGCTCAAGTCCACGTTCACTACATGCGCGCCGATCATCAATCCAGTGCCTGCATCAATATGTGCAGTTCACGGAATGTTTGGCCGATTTTTCCCTGCAGCGTTTGCCGCTTAAGCAGAAAAGCTCGTATCGAGAGCAGCTGGTCGTTGCAACCCTTGCACTTGTTGTACCTTGAAACATACCACGGAAATCGTTAGATGGGAGACGGGCAGGGCAGTTTGAGGAATTCTGAGCAGTTACAAGTCCGTGCGTTGGAATACGGGAAATATGATAAGTAACACACAATTGCACTAAAACACACCACACACAACTATAATAGACTGTGACCTTTCCTACACACATGCCCGTTGCCAATGAAGTGAGACAGCCTTTTTGGGTTGAAACATGCACTGAATACATCGATTGAACTATGAATTGAACTATCCATCAACCGTCTGCCTTCGGTGCTTATGGTGTACCACAGGATCGGCACCATAGAGTCCAGGTGGCCGGCCTCCACCTGCGCCAGAAGCTCACCTCTCCTCGCGTGAAATGTCCACGCCGTGTGTGTACACGGGGCTCTCGATGTTGATTTTGATCATGTGGGCGAAGTTTTTCAGGATAAGTTTGAGCGAGCTGCAGCCGACCGTCATGTACATTTCGTACTTGCTCTGCAGCAGCTGCTGGATGGACGGCAGCAGCACCTGGCACATGTCCAGGTTCCAGATGGAGCTGCCGGTGCACCAGGGTAGCGACGTCACTCAGCCGGCCATACCACGCCGCCGGCCTCTCGCTACATCACACACACTCGCCCACTGCATGTCAGCACCGGTGACACTGGGCTCTTGAGATGCTTGACGTTCCGGACAGACCGTGTGACATCATGACAGGATGTTTGACATGACTGACTGACAGACCGTGTAACATCATGACAGGATATTTGACATGACTGGCGGACCGTGTAACATCATGACAGGATATTTGACATGACTGGCGGACCGTGTAACATCATGACAGGATATTTGACATGACTGGCGGACCGTGTAACATCATGACAGGATATACAACGGCGGACCGTGAACATCAACAGGAATTGACAACTGACAGACCGTGTAACATCATGACAGGATATTTGACATGACTGGCGGACCGTGTAACATCATGACAGGATATTTGACATGACTGGCGGACCGTGTAACATCATGACAGGATGTTTGACATGACTGGCGGACCGTGTGCCGTCATGACAGGACACATTGCAAATACAGTGCACCAAAGCGACGGAAGTGCCATATTTGACTGTAAAACCCGCAGGTCAACCTGCCATTGTTGTTATACACGACGCTTTAGGGCGCTTCGATCAGCATTTGATCACTAGCGTCCATCAGTCGTCGTTGGCATAAATCAAAAGCGTGGGGCTGGGAGACGGTTTTCCACTTCAAGCGGAGGCAATGTCCTGGTGGTTACTGGGGCTTTCTGGTATACCAACTGCTGTGATGTCACGGTTCTGAATATCACACGCTGATTGGTGGTAGGCGAAAAGCGGCGGCAGGTGGGTCTCGAGCCCACAGTAATTCAGTAGAGACGCGAAGTATACTACCACTAGACTATATCATCTCGGAGTTCACAGCGAGGCTCCGTCCATTTAAATCAACTTTTACAGTGTTCAAGTCCTTACAAATAAGCTCAACTTGGAGCAACAAGAATTGCTAGCCGACAAATTCAGCCCACATTCCACATCCAACTGATCACGATCCCGTGTGTGAACTGTTGCAGTGCGCATTCACAGCCGTGGTCCGATACCATGACTAAGGGCACGACTAGCCCGTGAATCAGCCGCCGACGTGCGCGTTCAGTGTAAGGTGGGCACACGCGCACCGGGTCTGAAGTCGCATTTATGAATTGTGGTGGTTCAGGAGACAATATTCACGGCCCCGCACCGAGTTGACTGGTTCGCGAACGAATGGAAACCCGCCGGATGCGAGGTACTCCAGGTCTCTGCCTGACTCGACATGTACTCCAGGTCTGTAGTCACTGCCAGGCAGCCGAGACGTCCGTCCGAGCCGCCATCTACTCACGGCCTCAGGTTCAGCTGACTCAGCAGGTCCACACTGACGGCCAGGTCGTGGCGCGCCACCACGTGCTCCATGGCCGTCTTGGCGTCCTTGCTGCACCAGAGCGAGTGGGTGATCTCCAGCTGGCGGTGTCGGTTGGTCAATACCGACATCATCGAGTCGTGGCCCTTGACGATGCTGCTGAACGCCTCCGCCTCGGAGACGGCTGACTGCGCAGACACGCAGCCGCCGAACCGCAGCCGGCCCAGCTGACTCTGACAGACATATGGGCGGCCGTCAGCAGGTCAGCTCACCTCATATCACCCACTCAACATAGTCAGCAGACCACCTCACCTCACAGTACCACCGGCAGACATAGTCAGTAGGTCACCTCACCTCACCTCACAGCACCACCAGCAGACATAGTCAGCCGGCCACCTCACCTCACATCACCACCAGGAGACAGTCAGCAGGCCATCTCACCTCACAGCACCAGCAGCAGACATAGTCAGTAGGTCACCTCACCTCACAGCACCACCAGGAGACAGTCAGCAGGCCATCTCACCTCACAGCACCAGAGAGTCACCTCACAGCACCACCAGGAGACAGTCAGCAGGCCATCTCACCTCACAGCACCAGCAGCAGACATAGTCAGTAGGTCACCTCACCTCACATCACCACCAGGAGACAGTCAGCATGCCATCTCACCTCACAGCACCAGCAGCAGACATAGTCAGTAGGTCACCTCACCTCACACACCACCAGGAGACAGTCAGCATGCCATCTCACCTCACAGCACCAGCGCAACATAGTCAGTAGGTCACCTCACCTCACAGCACCACCAGGAGACAGTCAGCAGGCCACCTCACCTCACAGCACCAGCAGCAGACATAGTCAGTAGGTCACCTCACCTCACATCACCACCAGGAACAGTCAGCATGCCATCTCACCTCACAGCACCAGCAGCAGACATAGTCAGTAGGTCACCTCACCTCACAGCACCACCAGGAGACAGTCAGCAGGCCACCTCACCTCACAGCACCAGCAGCAGACATAGTCAGTAGGTCACCTCACCTCACATCACCACCAGGAGACAGTCAGCAGGCCATCTCACCTCACAGCACCAGCAGCAGACATAGTCAGTAGGTCACCTCACCTCACAGCACCACCAGGAGACAGTCAGCAGGCCATCTCACCTCACAGCACCAGCAGCAGACATAGTCAGTAGGTCACCTCACCTCACATCACCACCAGGAGACAGTCAGCAGGCCATCTCACCTCACAGCACCAGCAGCAGACATAGTCAGTAGGTCACCTCACCTCACATCACCACCAGGAGACAGTCAGCATGCCATCTCACCTCACAGCACCAGCAGCAGACATAGTCAGTAGGTCACCTCACCTCACATCACCACCAGGAGACAGTCAGCAGGCCATCTCACCTCACAGCACCAGCAGCAGACATAGTCAGTAGGTCACCTCACCTCACATCACCACCAGGAGACAGTCAGCATGCCATCTCACCTCACAGCACCAGCAGCAGACATAGTCAGTAGGTCACCTCACCTCACAGCACCACCAGGAGACAGTCAGCAGGCCACCTCACCTCACAGCACCAGCAGCAGACATAGTCAGTAGGTCACCTCACCTCACAGCACCACCAGGAGACAGTCAGCAGGCCATCTCACCTCACAGCACCAGCAGCAGACATAGTCAGTAGGTCACCTCACCTCACATCACCACCAGGAGACAGTCAGCATGCCATCTCACCTCACAGCACCAGCAGCAGACATAGTCAGTAGGTCACCTCACCTCACAGCACCACCAGGAGACAGTCAGCAGGCCACCTCACCTCACAGCACCAGCAGCAGACATAGTCAGTAGGTCACCTCACCTCACAGCACCACCAGGAGACAGTCAGCAGGCCATCTCACCTCACAGCACCAGCAGCAGACATAGTCAGTAGGTCACCTCACCCACATCACCACCAGGAGACAGTCAGCATGCCATCTCACCTCACAGCACCAGCAGCAGACATAGTCAGTAGGTCACCTCACCTCACAGCACCACCAGGAGACAGTCAGCAGGCCACCTCACCTCACAGCACCAGCAGCAGACATAGTCAGTAGGTCACCTCACCTCACAGCACCACCAGGAGACAGTCAGCATGCCATCTCACCTCACAGCACCAGCAGCAGACATAGTCAGTAGGTCACCTCACCTCACAGCACCACCAGGAGACAGTCAGCAGGCCACCTCACCTCACAGCACCAGCAGCAGACATAGTCAGTAGGTCACCTCACCTCACAGCACCACCAGGAGACAGTCAGCAGGCCATCTCACCTCACAGCACCAGCAGCAGACATAGTCAGTAGGTCACCTCACCTCACATCACCACCAGGAGACAGTCAGCATGCCATCTCACCTCACAGCACCAGCAGCAGACATAGTCAGTAGGTCACCTCACCTCACAGCACCACCAGGAGACAGTCAGCAGGCCACCTCACCTCACAGCACCAGCAGCAGACATAGTCAGTAGGTCACCTCACCTCACAGCACCACCAGGAGACAGTCAGCAGGCCATCTCACCTCACAGCACCACCAGGAGACAGTCAGCAGGCCACCTCACCTCACAGCACCAGCAGCAGACATAGTCAGTAGGTCACCTCACCTCACAGCACCACCAGGAGACAGTCAGCAGGCCACCTCACCTCACAGCACCAGCAGCAGACATAGTCAGTAGGTCACCTCACCTCACACACCACCAGGAGACAGTCAGCAGGCCACCTCACCTCACAGCACCACCAGGAGACAGTCAGCAGGCCATCTCACCTCACAGCACCAGCAGCAGACATAGTCAGTAGGTCACCTCACCTCACACACCACCAGGAGACAGTCAGCAGGCCATCTCACCTCACAGCACCAGCAGCAGACATAGTCAGTAGGTCACCTCACCTCACAGCACCACCAGGAGACAGTCAGCAGGCCATCTCACCTCACAGCACCAGCAGCAGACATAGTCAGTAGGTCACCTCACCTCACAGCACCACCAGGAGACAGTCAGCAGGCCATCTCACCTCACAGCACCAGCAGCAGACATAGTCAGTAGGCACCTCACCTCACACACCACCAGGAGACAGTCAGCAGCCACCTCACCTCACAGCACCAGCAGCAGACATAGTCAGCAGGCCATCTCACCTCACAGCACCACCAGGAGACAGTCAGCAGGCCACCTCACTCACAGCACCACCAGGAGACAGTCAGCAGGCCACCTCACCTCACAGCACCAGCAGCAGACATAGTCAGTAGGTCACCTCACCTCACAGCACCACCAGGAGACAGTCAGCAGGCCACCTCACCTCACAGCACCACCAGGAGACAGTCAGCAGGCCATCTCACCTCACATCACCACCAGGAGACAGTCAGCAGGCCACCTCACTCACAGCACCAGCAGCAGACATAGTCAGTAGGTCACCTCACCTCACAGCACCACCAGGAGACAGTCAGCAGGCCACCTCACCTCACAGCACCAGCAGCAGACATAGTCAGTAGGTCACCTCACCTCACAGCACCACCAGGAGACAGTCAGCATGCCATCTCACCTCACAGCACCAGCAGCAGACATAGTCAGTAGGTCACCTCACCTCACAGCACCACCAGGAGACAGTCAGCAGGCCATCTCACCTCACAGCACCAGCAGCAGACATAGTCAGTAGGTCACCTCACCTCACAGCACCACCAGGAGACAGTCAGCAGGCCACTCACCCACAGCACCACCAGGAGACAGTCAGCAGGCCACCTCACCTCACAGCACCAGCAGCAGACATAGTCAGTAGGTCACCTCACCTCACAGCACCACCAGGAGACAGTCAGCAGGCCACCTCACCTCACAGCACCAGCAGCAGACATAGTCAGTAGGTCACCTCACCTCACAGCACCACCAGGAGACAGTCAGCAGGCCACCTCAGCTCACAGCACCAGCAGCAGACATAGTCAGTAGGTCACCTCACCTCACAGCACCACCAGGAGACAGTCAGCAGGCCATCTCACCTCACAGCACCACCAGGAGACAGTCAGCAGGCCACCTCATCTCACATCGCCCACTCTCAGCAAACATACACGGCGCCAATGTATGCAGGACATGTCGCAGATAGTGCCAATAGATTCAGTACATGTCTGAGAAGTAATAGTTACGCTGTCAGCGTGATTCAGCCTCATCCAAAACGCTAGCTCGCTAAGCGTTAATCGCATAAGGTAGCGTGTAGTACTGCTATTTTACAATTTTACTGCAGAAGTAGCAGTAACAGGGTGGTGACTGCAGAGCACGGACTTCCAGGGTCATCATGTGCTTATGACAATATTCATAGGAGGAAGCAAGGCTTCAGATATCAGGAACTGAATATCATGACCAACGCTCATCTTGCCGAGCACTAACTTACTGATGCGCCACACAATACGCAGTGAAGACAAAAAACCACTTCCTCCTGAACGTTCTTGATGTTCACATTACACATTCACACCATGGGCACAGAAAACACATGTGCAGCGAAGCAACCATACTCATATTCCAAAGGTGTACATAAGTGTCAAAATGTCGCCATGCGTGTCACCATATCGATCTGTGATTGATTGGTTGCGACAGCTGGAAGACTAGTCGAGCTGTGCGGACGGAGGGTGGCCACTATAGCCAGACGTCCAACCAATTTAGAGTCGACGTGACAGCAGCTTGGCTACCGACTATCGAGGTCGTGACCAGCGCTAAGAGCTTAGACTATCACCCCGTCAGGGAGTGGCGGGCAAACTGCTCCGCTCCTACCTCGCTACTGGCTGTCCAGGTCGTGACCAGGTCTAAGATCTCTAGAATATCACCCCGTCAGGGAGTGGTCGGCTAGCTGCTCCGCTCCTACTTCGCTACTGGCTGTCCAGGTCGTGACCAGATCTAAGATCCCCAGACTGTCACCCCGTCAGGGAGTGGTCGGCTCCGCTAACTGCTCCGCTCCTACCCCACCTTGTAGGCACGAGCATACACACCACACACGGCAGTGGCAAAAGCCCACGGTGTGGACGCGTCGCCACCATCAGCCCAGACAGCAAACCCACCGGCAGGAAGTCGTCGATGTCCAGACCGGACGGCTTGTCGCCGGCGATGGGCACGATGCTGCGTGCGTCCGTGTCGGCCTGTGGTGGCGGCGCCGGCGCCGGCGGCAGCGGCGGCAGCGGCGGCGGTGGCGGTGGCGGTGGCGACAGTGGCGGTGGCGGTGGCGCCTGCTGGTGGCGGCCGCTGGAGGCAGTGTGAGAGCCGTATGGCGGCTGAGTGGCCGTCGGCGCCGGCCCGACAGTCACCTCCGGCTCGCGCACTATCACTGGATCCGACGGACTGTGGCGGATGCCGCCGGTCGGCCTGCCAACGTCACACCTCGTGAATCGCCAGCCGCCCGCAGGAGTCGGCTGCACAGTATATGCGTGGCGGCACGGCATACTTAAAGCACGACGCTGTAGGGACTGGTTATAGCTCGGACAGCTGCAAAACACTGGTGGTAGCTCGGACGGCGCGAGGCGACACGTGGAGACACGGCGTCCTCGGAACACTATGCTGCACGGACAAGACACTGGTGGTAGGTCGGGCAGCGCGAGGCTACACGTGGCGGCACGGCGTCCTCGGAACACTACGCCGCACGGACAAGACTGGTGGTAGCTCGGGCAGCGCGAGGCGACACGTGGCTTAGTCGGCGACCAGTGCGGCGCCACCGCCGACTGGCTGTGTCTCACCTGTACGGCTCCGTGGGGATGGGCACACTGTCGGGCCGCACGTCGGGCGTCGAGTGGTAGACCACCTGTCGGCCGGCCAGCGGTGTGCGCACGGCCGGGGCGGGCCCGTATCCGGCCGGTTGTCGGCGCGGCACTAGCTCGGCGGCTGACGCAGACTGTCGGTACTGTGGTGGTGGAGCCGCCTCGGACGCAGTCGCCGACAGCCGGTACTGTGGTGGTGGAGCCGCGCCGACCGGCGGTCGACCCACCACTGGCAGCTCTGCAGACAGACGGCGCACACCGTCAGTGCACGGCACCACCGGGCAGTGTGACGACGTCAGTGTCGGCGGACCATAGCCACCGCTCACCTGCTAGCCCGCCACCGTAGCCCACAGCAGGGGCGGCGGACCATAGCCACCGCTCACCTGCTAGCCCGCCACCGTAGCCCACAGCAGGGGCGGCGGACCATAGCCACCGCTCACCTGCTAGCCCGCCACCGTAGCCCACAGCAGGGGCGGCGGACCATAGCCACCGCTCACCTGCTAGCCCGCCACCGTAGCCCACACAGGGGCGGCGGACCATAGCCACCGCTCACCTGCTAGCCCGCCACCGTAGCCCACAGCAGGGGCGGCCCCACCGTCAGTGGCGCTACAGAGCGGCGGCGGGCGCCAACACAGGCGGTGACCACTGACTGATACCTACCTGGCGGGCGCCAACACAGGCGGTGACCACTGACTGATACCTACCTGGCGGGCGCCAACACAGGCGGTGACCACTGACTGATACCTACCTGGCGGGCGCCAACACAGGCGGTGACCACTGACTGATACCTACCTGGCGGGCGCCTACACAGGCGGTGACCACTGACTGATACCTACCTGGCGGGCGCCTACACAGGCGGTGACCACTGACTGATACCTACCTGGCGGGCGCCAACACAGGTGGTGACCACTGACTGATACCTACCTGGCGGGCGCCTACACAGGCGGTGACCACTGACTGATACCTACCTGGCGGGCGCCTACACAGGCGGTGACCACTGACTGATACCTACCTGGCGGGCGCCAACACAGGTGGTGACCACTGATCGACAGCTACCTGGCGGGCGCAGACACGGGCGGTGACCACTGTTCGACAGCCACCCGGCGAGCGGTACATGTGCGGCCGGCAGTTACCTGCACAGCCGCGGACCGGGTCGGCGAGGTGCGGCAGTCGGGACCGCAGAGTGGCGGCGGCCGGTGCCGACACAGGCGCGGTGACGGCCGCCGGCTCGGGCGCCAGCTCGGCCGGTGGCGGTGTGCGGTTCACTGCAAGACCGGCGGTGTTGCGGAGTGCGGCATGCACGTGACACACGCGGGACAAGTGCAGAGTGTAGGCCGTGGGCACACGTCCAGCCAGGCAACAGACGGAAGACGGGTGCCGCAGATCCCGCGGTGCATTGCTTTGCGCACAGCCGTTGCATTGCCTGATGCGAATGCAGTGCACCACCTCAGTCAGCTGCACGGATATTTACTGCGCCTAGCTCGGTGTCGGTGTCACTCCAGAATTCGACAGACGTCAACAGATTTGGCACAATGTGAAATTTAACTTTGAACTAAAAAAACAGAATCACTCCAAAATAGAACGAAGCCACAGACTACACAAATTGGCCACAACATCAATGTAATCGCACCCAACAGCAGGCAACGTTCCAGCCGAATTAAAAGCTTACACATGAGCTTATCCGCTAGGAGCGTGCAATGAAGTTTGGATCGAACGAACTTGACTCTTTCCCAATGCAGTTAGACTCTGGCAAACCCACGCATTGCGATCAGCTGGTGAGTAGCTGCTGGTAATAAGATCTGCGCACGCGCAATGTCTGCAGCGTTTGGTCTGAAGCTGGCGAGCAGGCAGCAGCCCAGTGTGTGCCCAGCAGCCCACCGCCTTCGCGAGTTTAGTTAGTTATTTGGGCTTCAGGGCGCATCGACCATGTTGATCATATTGCGCCCATAACAGTGTTCTTGTCTACCTAGGTTTCACGTTCCGGCCAGATATACTTCCACGATCATTATATATGTAGATGATCTTTATAGATCTTTACCTCCCTGGATACACCGCCTTCCTCACAACATGCGTGCCCCTCCCGACAACAAACAGGACCCGACTGACGACCCACGATTCATGCTCATTCCAGGTAAGTAGTCTCAACTGTGGCTGAAGATCAAAGCTGATTGATTTCGGGAGCAGTTGAGTACGCGCTTACGTACGATAGGCGTCCCGCGGCGTTGGTGGTGCGGTGTTTGGAAACGATGTGGGATCGGGAGCATAGTGAGAGGTAAATGACAAAACGATGCGCACATTCCACTATAAAGAAACCTGCTACGCGTCGCCACAAGACGATTACGGTGTGCACCTTTGAGAGGAAAGTGATTATTGTTCCCAGCGAGTAAGATTCGATCTTTCCAATATTCTGACTTACGGCATACAGTAATATTTTGAGCGTGCACCACAGCTCATCGTGGTCTCCATATAAAATCATAGCTCGCAGACGGCCAACAAGTAGCTTTCAAGAACGTGTTCTAGATCTCTGAACCAGAACAGTAGGGAAGGAGAGTTCAATTCCCCCCCTGATATTTTTCGGGAAAAATACCTGAACCGCTCATGCTCTCGCTGTACAATTTGGCACACATTCCGCTAAATCACTAGCGCAACATGGTGTAAAAAGTCGCGTTCTAAACTATTTGGTACCGGGACAATGGCACAGCCAGGATTTTCTTAAGGGACCCAACCCAAAAGATGGCTATTCTACACTGACCGCTTCTGGTTTGATGTGGTGCGGATCCCAACATTTCTTGTTTGATCTAGTGTCATTTTGCTATTAAGAGGGGAGGGAGTCTTGACTGCGCTTCTGTACCAGAGCTAGGAGTCAAATTCAGGTCACGACCTCGTCCCAATATGATTTGTCGATGTGCAATGTAAATTGGGACATTTTCGTAAACAAACCACGCAAGATACGATCAAAAGTGAAATATGGGTATATAGACGAATGGTCAAAGGAAAAAAAAGAATGTGACCTTAGGCAGTTATAAATTATTCGTGAAATAGGGTGGAAGATACCACTTTCTGAGCACTGAACAGACTTCCTTTCCAAGGAAGTATCGACATCGTGATTGTTGATGTGTGCTTGTGAAGTCTCCATGACTTGGTTCTGAGTATTTCGTTTATAAATATCATGCTTATGCTCACCATTACGGAGTGTGATACACAAGCATCTCATGCACAATTCCAGGTACGGAGATTACCTATGATGTGGTCTGCTAAGCAATGCCATCTGCTGATACCATGGTAATGCACTCGTTATCGTTAGTTCCCTATATTAGGTGTCCTACAAATTAAACGAAAAACATGCACTCATGAGTGCACTATTGGCTCAAAATTGAGTTTCAAGAACTGAAACGATACCTTAATTGGCATGCTTCCATAACAAAATTTTTACATTCTACTTTAATCGTTTCGGCATCTCACACCTAACGAAAAACCATTATATTAACACTGACCTTAGGTCCAGTATCTAGGTCGAATGAAAGATTCATCTAGAACAAAGTTCCATTCACATAATTGTTACTTATGAATTTGTATTGCTAAACCGAAATATATGTGGTGGAACGTTATGTCCCCTGAAAGCGTGCCAGCTTTCAAGTCATTACCAGATAAGTTCACTGCGATACGACCCCAAAAATACCGTGGAAACATGTATTCCTGGTATTGGATAAAATACAGACTATTACGAAATACAAATTACTACACCAAGGAAATTTTGCACACGGAGCTCACTTCTGATATGACTCGGATCCTAAAGTCCCACTTGAAAATTTAGGATCTTGGGGAATTTCGGGGAAACCCCTCTTCCAAAAATCCTAACATTGGAACTTTTTCTTTTAAATAATTATCGGAGGATGGACAATATGGTTCGACTGGTGGCACTCATTACCATTTTCCGAGCACCATCTGTTCCGAAAATTGTCATCAACAATTCAGTATATATACATATATATATCCAGGGATTTGGCCTTGACCGTGTCGGTACCCTTGACCTTAGCAGGTATGACCCGTTGGACGAAGTTCTCAGTTCGAATGTCATCAATATTGAAGTACGAAATCACATTCGTGTTACGACCAGCGTCCGGACACTACGGCAAAGACGGGCGACTGAATGCATCCCGACATTAGCCTGCTTGACATGACATGGAAAGTCAACCAAGAGGTAGAGAAACATGTCTGTTGGCTATTTGGGAGGGAAACATGTCTCAAGTAACTCTAAAAGTTCAAGGATGTCGGCACGCCATGCCATTTACCGCATCCCTATCTTGCTCAGAACAAATGTTGGTGACGGGTAGTCAAATCGACTTCACTCCCCACACTGACTGAGGTAGAACTGCGCTGTGCAGGATTGACGGGGATTGCGACGAAACGTGCATGTTAGTAATGCTTTGGCTATGCGGTGCACATCTTCATGCCCATCGTACAAAAGCAGTGTGCATGAACCCAATATAAACCGGAGCATGCAAAATCAGTCAAAGTTAGACCATTCTCTCACACCGCAAATGTCGTGCAAGCATTCCAATTGCAAACAGACGGAGCTTCGAGATAAACTATTTTCCACACGCTTGGGAACACTGGGACAAGGCCAAAAAGTTTTGCGATTGGGATTCTCCGGGCGCCAAAGCTGATGGTGAATCCGATTATGAATGTTGTCATTTGGTAGCCGGAAGAATTAATTGCAAATGCACGAATACAATTTCTGCCTCAGCATTGTCAGCCAGTAGCTAAGACACTTCAAGTAAGAAAAAGAAAATGCCACCCTGTCTCTTATTTGCGAATACAGCCGAAACAGCAAATACAGGCAATTTATAACGTTTCAGCAGCAAGCTGTGCATTGATTCATGGACATTCGTGCACATACTCGTATGAAATACTGAAAATAATAAGCAGGTTGCAGAGTACACATGGAAGAGCAAATATACGTCGGTTAGTTGTGATACATGAAGTTAGTACGAAAAACGACGACAAACGACATGCCTCCAAATCTGTCATATCTGTTTATCTACGCGACCTGACAAACATTCTCCTGTCACCATAAAAGTTAACACACTGAGACAAAGCTGCTTAAGCTGTCTTCTTCATTTGAACTAAGGTTTTTTGTTTGCTAACAGACCCCAAATGCTGCAAGGCAAATGTGGACCAAATGCTTCTTCGCCACCAATTTCGGTTTCGCTACATCTTCGGCACTGCTCAGCTTCCCCTAATGAACGGAGGATTTTCAAGCCCCTCACGTTTTATCACCAACTACACAGGCGGTAGAAGTGAATCGGAGACTGCTCGTTAGCCGGTGTGCGCGGTGTGCACGCGGCGGCCTGAGGCTGTAGCCAAGTATCGGCCGTCCAAGGGCACAGCGATGAGACTCACGGGCGCGCTGGCGCGGTCGGAAGATGGACGTGTAGTCCTCCACGTCCTTGACGTCGACCGCCGACAGCATGTCGTCCTCCGGCTCTGTGTTCACGTTGGCATCGGAAGACTCGTCGACCCGCACAGCCAAACTGCGCAAACGGGAGATAAAGTTGAACATTTTGCGATTTGGGGTAACCTAATGCATAGTTATGATACTTCGGATTTGAACGCGGTAACTTCGTTGGCGTCAAATTTCGTCTCCATACTTCATGACTGTCTATGGCATAAGGACCGTGTTTGAAGCAAAACGAACTGGAGCACGTGGCAATACCTCCATAGTATACCTCATCTGCACAACGCTGTTATATGGCATGCAATTATACGTATTACAAAAATGAAGTGGTACTTTGCCCTTCAATATTTTTTTTCTTTCCGGTCCGACTTTACACCGCAATGTCTATCGCACTATATTTTATTTTGACTCGCACATCAGCCATATATGAACTTTTATTGATACATGCTCATTTTAGGTACATTTTGAACTCCTATAGAACACCAAGTAGCAATCACATTTCAGGAAAATGTCTGTGAATCGATCACTCAGCACGAGTAGCTCAATAACTCCAAGCATCGCCGTTCACTGACAAACAATCTCCGGATCCCAACCGTATGACACCACTCACCCATTTCCGTTTCCGTCGGGCGGCTTATCTTTGATGAAGCTCTTGCGGACGTGCTGGCCATGTCGGAAGCCAGGTGCAGTTTCCTGCATCTGCGGCTTTCCGAACGGCTGCACCTTCTTCAGATCCACCATGTAGATGGACACGTTGGACGCGTGGAACGCCGCGCCAACCTGACCGCACACAGAGGTCACAGTCGGACAAACGCAGAGCGCAAGACACGCTTTCCAGCTAGCTAAAAATGCATCAATCGACCACGCGCAGATCACGTCATTCGATCACGCGCAGATCACGTCACGCGCTCTCGCGCAGATCAGATCGTTCGATGGACCTGCCGGCCGGGGCAGGAGCTACGGAACCGGCGAATGATCACGTTCCAGCGTGTTTGTGCCGAACACGGGCGGACGGACCGACGCGTGAAGCACGCACCGTGGCCACACAGGCCGCCCGCAGGAGAGGCTCGTGCAGCCGACTGGCACGTCGACCGTCCCCGGCTGGCCGGCCGATCGGCGGCAGCGGCGTCACACTCGACCACGCTCTCCCGGCCATCACGCCACGTCACGTAACGTCACATTCACAACACCACGTCAGGGCACAGCACGGCCACGTCTGAGACATGGCGACTGCAGGGGCGCCATGTCGGCGCCGCCGCTGCGTGACTGTGCCGTGGGCCGACACACCGTCTGGCTCGTCAAGTATGCGTGTGTGACGTGTGATGGTCAGATAGCAGCGGGCCAGGTGGTCGCCGATCGTCGGGCCAGACACGCACCCTCCCTCCCTCCCATCCCGTCCCAGTACCGGGCTCCGACGAGCTCCTCACTGACGGCCCATCACAACCACTACACCTCATGGTCAGCAACTCAAGCGAGACAGCAAAACACAACCGCTCTCTCCACGCACTCGCACTCTCTCTCTCTCACTGTCTCTCTCTCTCTCTCTAGTTAGTTAGTTAGTTATTTGGGCTTTAGGGCGCATCGACTGCGTTGGTCATTTAGCGTCCAACTGTCTCTCTCTCACTGTCTCTGCTCTCACTGTCTGTCTCTCTCTGTCTCTCTCCATCTCCCCTTCTCTCTCACCAGCTGTGTTTGCGCGACGGCGATGTCGTGGATCTTGCCCCAGCCCATGGCGACGGTGTCGTAGGATCGGAACGGCTCCCAGCCGTACACCTTGAGCAGGTCGTGGCAGCCGGCGAACACGCAGTTGCCGTCGCCGCCGAACGCGATACACCTGGCGGAGAGCATGGCCAACACCGGTCAGCGACACACATCCGAGGTGACTACAGCGGCTGGCACGGAAACCCTCCAGCTGCGGTAACTGATGCGGTACAGTGGGGTACACACCAACAGCCAATCACTACTGGTCATATTGATCGTATCATAACTGATGTGCGCATTGGATTTCCAGCGCCATTGGAGCTTTAGAGCGTATCGGAGGTATTTTAGTGCAGTGAGAGCGTAATTAATGAAACACGAAGTTCGGGAGGGTGAAGCCAAACTAAACTTCGCGAATTAATAGCACGGCAAATGTGTGCTCTTAAATTTTACAATCCAAAACCAAAGCTAATATATGAATAGCACTGTGAATGGATTTTAGTCGACATATTGCACTATATGGGCAGGTATCGAGCTCATGGTAGATTGATAGCCCTCGAAGTTTCCTCAGTTTGAACCAAGGGGACGAGTGGTCTAGGGGTAAGATGCTCGTCTCACAATCGAAAGGTTGTGGGTTCGAGTCTCACCTGTCGCTACTCTTCGCCCGCGACCAATCGGCGTGAGAGATTGGCGACGCTACATGACTCAACGGTCGACGTGTCGTACAACCAATAACCAACCAACCAATCAGTTTGAACCAGAATACATCTCTTGTCGCAGAGGTGATATTCGTAGTTTCATCGCGTGGATGTTGCATGGTTCTTGCCGAAATATTCTGGCTGAATTGTGCTGGAGAAGAAGAATGAATGGAAATGAATGCACTGGACTAGGTTGAATTAATTCGGTATCGGGTACTACCGTTTCTCGTTCACATTAATATATCAGTGATCGCCTCTTAATATCGTGAATTCTAATTAGGCCAACTGATTTTATATTTCCCATTCGAACCGCATTGCTTATGCTGCGTACACACCTTCGCCTGGTACGTTACGATCGATAATTACTCTGAAGATGATAACTAAAATGCCATTGAACAAAACAAACCAGCCTTGAAAGGAATGTCCCATTCTGTCCAACAAACACGACCGTGGAGTTGATTAGCTTGCTAAGAATTTTGCAGTCCATACGTATTGGTGGGCGGAAAAGTATCGTCTCTTTACATTATTATTGTCACTAATACATAGCTATGACAGTGGAAAATGTGTATTGTGTTATTCACTTGTAATCCCAGCCACGACTCCATCCTGATTCAACGGACAAACCAAACCCTGATCCCTGCCACGTGCTCAACTGATTTCAGATATACCAGCCGGCCGCGTTGGGCGATCGTGAGCGATGCAGAATGTGACCGACCGGCGCGCGCGTGTTTTGAGCGGGGAACCTCCGAATGAAAGAGTGCGGATTACGAATGTTCAGTCTTTGCAACACTTATCGACCGGTTTTTAAAAGCGTACCTTTGTTCGATTTTGCATGGTTCAATTGGCCGGATTGGATGCCTAAGCGACGGCCATGCAGCTGTGTTACTTTATGTATATTCATCAGCTCATCAAATGATAGGCAAAATATCCGTGACACTGCAATGCACTGATCGCAGTGGGTGCAACAATGTATAAAACCCTGGTTCCTAAGTACTGGCATTACGTCTTACTCTCAACGGTATATGGGCGCATGAAATCGCCCGCGTGACATCCCTGCTGAGAATTAATGGCTCCATATCATGATACGATGCTTCATATCTACTGAGACAACGTTTCATCAAATACTTCATGCATGGCCAATCTCGAAGCGAACTTATATTAGGCATGAAAGTCTGCAGCCATCGCGGAAAATAACAATCGATTTCTTATGACGCTATCTAAATTTCAGCAAAATTACATTTTGAAAATATTTGCAGGCTGATTCAGGAACAAAAAAAGAGGGAAATCGGTAAATATTCCCGACACCACTGTTTCCATATTTTTCAACCAATTTTCTCACATATTTTCTCACTACAGCTCGTCACAACTTTCTTACGCATGCACGCCCGACACCGAGTCAGACCCCTTTAGGGTAGTTGGCTAAGATGCATCACGCGACCATCAAGCGCGCTAATTAGCTTTAACGAGGGCACCTCCGAGTTTCTAACGACACGTGCGATAGCCACCAGGTCTGGTGGGTGGATACCCTACCATGAAGACTACCGGGCAGTCCATGTTCAGTAATGAATGCCAGGGTGTGGACGTATCGCACACACACACTACAGTCTTGTGTATGCCCAAGAGACAGACCAAACTCTAGCATTTTAACATACAAGAACAATTTTCGTCTTGTAATTCATGATACTAGACTAGACGAACTGAATTACACTTCCCGGGTGGTTTGGTTAGACCGTCCGTTGTCTGTCGTCGTCTGGTCGGGCGAAGAATAGCCACCTTCGATACGACCCCCCCCCCCCGATCCAAGATCCTATAAGGCACCGAATGCGATTACCTGGTAACAAGGTCACACATGATTGGACCACCACAAAACCAGCTTACACTTGATCGGTCCATAACCGAACCAGCCTACACAAGACTGGCCAATGGCCTCACCAGCTCGCACCTGATTGGACCGCATTCACCGTCAGAGCTGGTGACCAGCTGGAAGTTCTCCAGGTCCCAGAAGTTGACGACACGGTCGAAGCCTCCGGACGCCACCAGGAACTCGTGCGGGTGGAACTCGACGTCCACAACGGGACCCGTGTGTTGGGTCAGCTCGGTGAGCATCTTCCCGGCGCGCAAATCCCATAGCTGGCGAAAACCATGAAGGTGTCACTGCGCCCGCTGGCCAGCAACACTACAACACCCACTGCTGGCCAACAACAGCACAGCTGTCACTGCTGACCAACAACACTACAGCTGACACTGCTGGCCAACAACACTACAACACCCACTGCTGACCAACAACACTACAGCTGACACTGCTGGCCAACAACACCACAACTGCAACTGCTGGATAACAACACTACAGCTGCCACTGCTGACCAACAACACTACAGCTGTCACTGCTGGCCAGCAACACTACAGCCGCCACTGCTGGCCAACACCACAGCTGTCACCACTCGGCAGCAACACTACAGGTGCCACTGCCTGTGGACATCACAGAGGTTACTGCATGTGTGGTAAGTGGGATGGGGCCCACAAGGCCAGGGGGCCGGTGCTGGCGTGGCCGAAATACATATCTGTCGCTTAAATAGCCTATAACATGAGTATACAACTGAACGATGTTGACCACCGGCCTGCTTATGCCTGAGTGTCCTAAGACATCCGAGTTGACCTACACTGAGTCCGTCAGTGCCAGACACAGGACACAGGACACAGGTCATCAAAATGGCAAGTGGCTGCTGACCTCCACCAGTGCCGGACACAGGTCATCAGAACAGCACGTGACCGCGGACCTCCACCAGTGCCACGCCCAGGCCCCAGCTCGACAGGGGGAGGGTTTGTCTACCTTGACTCCGCCGTCTTCGCCGGCAGAAGCTATCCACTGGCCGTCCGGGGAGAACTTGATGCTGTTCACCATCTGACTGTGACCCTTGTAGGTGAAGATGCAGCCCTTCCGGCGGATATCCCACAGCTGGAAAACCAGACACAATGCGTCATTCGCCTGGGCGCCACACGATCACACAGACGGACATAGGCACCATGCAGCCACATATATGGCCATCTGGTCATCATATAGTAACACAGACATTCTGTCACCATACAGCCACATAGTTGGACATCTGCTCATCATATAGCAACACAGACATGTTGTCACCACGCAGCCACATATATGGGCATCTGGTCATATAGCAACACAGACATGTCACCATACAACCACATAGACGGACATCTGCTCATCATCTCATCATATAGCAACACAGACATTTTGTCACCACACAGCTACGCAAACGAACAGATGGACAGCATACAGCCACACAGATGGGTACATCGTGTTAATACAGCCATATAGATGGACATATTTGGTGATCATATAACAATCCAGACAGTTTGTCACAACACAGTTACGCAGACGAACAGATAGACACCGTATAACCTCACATACGGATATATGGTGCTAATACAGCCGGACATATAATGTTCACACAGCGAGATAGCATGTCGGCTGGCTACTCGCGCCCACGCAGCAGGACATCCGGCTGCGATACAGCGTGCCAGCGTATATCCGTTGTGCATTGGTGCCTGCTGTGAAGCAGCTGGCCACGTGGGCGTACGGCCGCACCAGTTGTCCTGCTGTGAAGCAGCTGGCCACGTGGGCGTACGGCCGCACCAGTTGTCCTGTTGTGAAGCAGCTGGCCACGTGGGCGTACGGCCGCACCAGTTGTCCTGCTGTGAAGCAGCTGGCCGCGTGGGCGTACGGCCGCACCAGTTGTCCTGTTGTGAAGCAGCTGGCCACGTGGGCGTACGGCCGCACCAGTTGTCCTGCTGTGAAGCAGCTGGCCACGTGGGCGTACGGCCGCACCAGTTGTCCTGTTGTGAAGCAGCTGGCCACGTGGGCGTACGGCCGCACCAGTTTCCTCTGTGAAGCAGCTGGCCACGTGGGCGTACGGCCGCACCAGTTGTCCTGTTGTGAAGCAGCTGGCCACGGGCGTACGGCCGCACCAGTTGTCCTGCTGTGAAGCAGCTGGCCACGTGGGCGTACGGCCGCACCAGTTGTCCTGTTGTGAAGCAGCTGGCCACGTGGGCGTACGGCCGCACCAGTTGTCCTGCTGTAAGCAGCTGGCCACGTGGGCGTCGGCCGCACCAGTTGTCCTGTTGTGAAGCAGCTGGCCACGTGGGCGTACGGCCGCACCAGTTGTCCTGTTGTGAAGCAGCTGGCCATGTGGGCGTACGGCCGCACCAGTTGTCCTGTTGTGAAGCAGCTGGCCAGAAGCAGCTGGCCACGCGGCCATGCGGCTCCCAGCGTCGCTACTGATATCCGACTAATCCGGCTGGATATGTACAACTGTACAGGCGGCGGCCGTCCACCAACCAACACGGACGGTGGCCGCCCACCAACCAACACGGGCGGCGGCCGCCCACCAGCCAACACGGGCGGCGGCCGCCCACCAGCCAACACGGGCGGCGGCCGCCCACCAGCCAACACGGGCGGTGGCCGCCCACCAACACGGGCGACGGCCGCCCACCAACCAACACGGACGGCGGCCGCCCACCAGCCAACACGGGCGGGGGCCGCCCATCAGCCAGCACCCGTCTCGAGACCGTCAGCGGTCGGCCGTCGGGTGCACGCCGGCGCGCCGGCCAGCACAGTCACCTTGATGTTGGTGTCGAAGCTGCCGGACGCCAGGAAGTCGCCGTACGGATGGAAGTCGATGCAGCGGATGTTGCTCTTGTGGCCGGTGAGTGTGCGCACCAGACGAGCCGCCTCCAGGTCCCAGATCTTGATGGCGCCGGAGCTGGAGCCGGCGCACACCAGCTCCTCCGTGTGGCCGAACCGCACACATTCCACGGCTGTCGTGTGGCCACTCAGGCTCTGCCAACACACACACAAACACCTGTCTACTGACCAAGGTGGCAGCACACACAGCGTGACAGTTGTAGAGGGCACCACTATCGCGTCCGCACCTCACCGAGTCGCAGCCAACGTAGTACTGTGAAGAACGCTCGGGATGATCACAGAGACGAAGACAAATCACTGCAAAATGAAGTACTCGAACAGTCAAAATGGCAGTCGATTTAGCAAGAATATGCATACAACATTGCCGATGCAATCAATGTGATTCATTTTATGTCATATGGTGCTTAAAGCATGGGTACACCACATGGAGGGCGCACGTGGTCCTGTCATGGGCACACCACATAGAGGGCGCACGTGGTCCTGTCATGGGCACACCACATAGAGGGCGCACGTGGTCCTGTCATGGGCACACCACATGGAGGGCGCACGTGGTCCTGTCATGGGCACACCACATGGAGAGCGCACGTGGTCCTGTCATGGGCACACCACATAGAGGGCGCACTTGGTCCTGTCATGGGCACACCACATGGAGGGCGCACGTGGTCCTGTCATGGGCACACCACATGGAGGGCGCACGTGGTCCTGTCATGGGCACACCACATAGAGGGCGCACGTGGTCCTGTCATGGGCACACCACATGGAGGGCGCACGTGGTCCTGTCATGGGCACACCACATAGAGGGCGCACGTGGTCCTGTCATGGGCACACCACATGGAGGGCGCACGTGGTCCTGTCATGGGCACACCACATGGAGGGCGCACGTGGTCTTGTCATGGGCACACCACATGGAGGGCGCACGGGGTCCTGTCATGGGCACACCACATGGAGGGCGCACGTGGTCCTGTCATGGGCACACCACATGGAGGGCGCACGTGGTCCTGTCATGGGCACACCACATGGAGGGCGCACGTGGTCCTGTCATGGGCACACCACATGGAGGGCGCACGTGGTCCTGTCATGGGCACACCACATGAGGGCGCAGGGTCCTGTCATGGGCACACCACATGGAGGGCGCACGTGGTCTTGTCATGGGCACACCACATGGAGGGCGCACGGGGTCCTGTCATGGGCACACCACATGGAGGGCGCACGTGGTCCTGTCATGGGCACACCACATGGAGGGCGCACGTGGTCCTGTCATGGGCACACCACATGGAGGGCGCACGGGGTCCTGTCCCCGCACCTACCTCGCATCTAACAATTCCACGGCCGCCAAGATGGATACAGAAAAAGACGCCGGTACCTGAAAGGATTCTTCACGGTTCCATTCGGCCCTTCGTTGGCTTTTGGGGTTGAAGGGCGCACAACAGCGAGAACACATGACATTTAGTCCTTGGAAAGGCCCTCGATACCCCTTTACGAGTATCTGATAGCCCATACGCGTGCACAGTTCAGATACTTTTAAATGTTTCGGCCACTATGGTTTACTGTATTGCCCCCCCCCCCATCTGAACACTGTGCGAGCCTGAATTAAAGGCGCGTGTACAGGCAAGTTCGCTTGCACTCCAATCGTTCTCCATTCAGCATAAAATACGGCTGCCTTTTGCATTAACGTATTACCCAGCACGGACGGCATTCCTTCGCAGTGAACACACTGACGAGGGCCACGCTGGCTGAAGGTCAGCAGGCGTCACCAAACAGACAGAGGATAACAGAACTGGCGACAGCAACATCCGCAGCCTCACGTGATGCTGAGGAGCACCACGTAAGTGCCGGAGTCATGGGATCGGAGACGAACAGGACGGCCACACAGACGCCGCTCCTTACAACTGCCGCTGTCCGAACGCCCAGCCGTCAGCCCCATGCCCGAACAAAAGAGTGAAATCATGCACCTGTGCCGCGGCGGTGAGTGTGACACTGCCACACGTTCTGGTGTGCCAGAGGGGCCAACCTGTGCCGCGGTGGTACGTGTGACACTGCCACACGTTCTGGTGTGCCAGAGGGGCCAACCTGTGCCGCGGTGGTACGTGTGACACTGCCACACGTTCTGGTGTGCCAGAGGGGCCAACCTGTGCCGCGGTGGTACGTGTGACACTGCCACACGTTCTGGTGTGCCAGAGGGGCCAACCTGTGCCGAGGTGGTACGTGTGACACTGCCACACGTTCTGGTGTGCCAGAGGGGCCAACCTGTGCCGCGGTGGTACGTGTGACACTGCCACACGTTCTGGTGTGCCAGAGGGGCCAACCTGTGCCGCGGTGGTACGTGTGACACTGCCACACGTTCTGGTGTGCCAGAGGGGCCAACCTGTGCCGCGGTGGTACGTGTGACACTGCCGTTCTGGTGCGCCAGAGGGGCCAACCTGTGCCGCGGTGGTACGTGTGACACTGCCACACGTTCTGGTGTGCCAGAGGGGCCAACCTGTGCCGCGGTGGTACGTGTGACACTGCCACACGTTCTGGTGTGCCAGAGGGGCCAGGCAAGTCAGACGCACGTGGTCAGTAGTGTTAACCCATCAGCTGTCCTGCCCACTGGCCCTCAAGAGGTCCTCTTCAGCCCGCCAGTCAACTGTCATCTGATACAACTGTGGTCATCTGTCTCATCGCTCAAGTGGCCCCATGGCCGTGTCGACCCCACCCAACTGGGCTCCCTGACGGTGTGGGCCTTGTTTCTATGACCGTGTGGGCCCGGTCTCCGCTGGCCTCCCCCTGACCGTGTGGACCCGGCTCCGCTGACCTTCCCCTGACCGTGTGTGCCCGGCTCCGCTGGCCTCCCCCTGACCGTGTGGGCCCGGCTCCACTGCCCCCCTCCCCACGTGACCGTGTGGGCCCGGTCTCCACTGGCCTCCCCCTGACCGTGTGGGCCCGGCTCCGCTGACCTCCCCCTGACCGTGTGTGCCCGGCTCCGCTGGCCTCCCCCTGACCGTGTGGGCCCGGCTCCACTGCCCCCCCCCCCCACGTGACCGTGTGGGCCCGGTCTCCGCGAGACAAGTGACCGCCGTGCAGCGCTGCCGTGGGAACATCGTGTCCACTGCCGACATATACGCCACCGCAGCTGCTGACCGCAGCTGGCGGTCCGCTGTCGCTGCTCGGCAGCCTGAAATCTTCACAGCAGCTCCCCGCATCGGAAGACCGTGGCGACAACAAAGGCTGCGCGGGCAGCTGGCGACTGTGGCCGTGTACCGCCCGACAGGCACCAGCTCACCATCTCACCAGCCTCAGCTTCCTCAGCTGGCGACTGTGACCGTGTACCGCCCGACAGGCACCAGCTCACCATCTCACCAGCCTCAGCTTCCTCAGCTGGCGACTGTGACCGTGTACCGCCCGACAGGCACCAGCTCACCATCTCACCAGCCTCAGCTTCCTCAGCTGGCGACTGTGGCTGTGTACCGCCCGACAGGCACCAGCTCACCATCTCACCAGCCTCAGCTTCCTCAGCTGGCGACTGTGGCCGTGTACCGCCCGACAGGCACCAGCTCACCATCTCACCAGCCTCAGCTTCCTCATCTGGCGACTGTGACCGTGTACCGCCCGACAGGCACCAGCTCACCATCTCACCAGCCTCAGCTTCCTCAGCTGGCGACTGACCGTGTATCGCCCGACAGGCACCAGCTCACCATCCTCAGCTGGCGACTGTGACCGTGTACCGCCCGACAGGCACCAGCTCACCATCTCACCAGCCTCAGCTTCCTCAGCTGGCGACTGTGACCGTGTACCGCCCGACAGGCACCAGCTCACCATCCTCAGCTGGCGACTGTGACCGTGTACCGCCCGACAGGCACCAGCTCACCATCTCACCAGCCTCAGCTTCCTCAGCTGGCGACTGTGACCGTGTATCGCCCGACTGGCACCAGCTCACCAACCTCGGCCATGATGGCCGTGCACGCCCGCGCCTACGCCTGTTCACACACGCACGGCGTTGTGTCAGACGGAGAGCAAGGCAGCATGGTGCAGTCCAGCAACCGCCAGCTGTCACTCAGCCATTGAGCCCGCTCGATCAGCAGCACAGCGGCCCCTCTCAGCCTGCACAGTTAGGCAGGCTGCACACACACTGAGCCGCCTGCACACAACGCCGGTGGCCTCACACACGGCCAGACGTGCGGCGGGCTGCGTACGGCAGGCTGCGCCGGCGGGAGGGGAGGTCACGGGTGGCGCTGGACGGTGCTGAGGAGCCGTGTGGACGGGAGGGCCGGTGACGCCGGACGACCGGCTGACTGTTCCGTTGGCACTGATCAGTGCAACGCTGACGTCCACGGCACGCGAGGTCAGTGCGGGCGGCACGCGGAGGCCACCACACACAGCCCGGATCAATACGGTGAGACGGAGCCCCACAGCAGGGGAGGGTTACACTGGGGAACATCAGAGGGTATCACCTGCTGACGTAGATGTGACAACTCAGCCCGGCCGCCACCCCGCCTCAGCTTCGAACAGTTTAGGTGGTGACGTGTGGCAACAGGTGCCACACGTCACCACCCTGTCTCAGCTTAAAGCAGGTGCCTTACGTCACCACCCCGCCTCAGCTTAGAGCAGGTGCCACACGTCACCACCCCGCCTCAGCTTAGGGCAGGTGCCATACGCGAACGGCCAGCCAAAGAAACAACGATGCTTAGATGCTCCATTCATAAACAATCCTTCAATTGAAAGCTCTCCCAGAGATAGCCGCCAACGCACGCGCACACACACACACACACACACACACACACACACACACGCACACGCACGCACGCACGCACGCACGCACGCACGCACGCACGCACGCACGCACGCACGCACGCACGCACGCACGCACGCACGCACGCACGCACGCACGCACGCACGCACGCACGCACGCACGCACGCACGCACGCACGCACGCACGCACGCACACACACACACACACACACACACACACACACACACACACACACACACACACACACACACACACACACACGAGGCGGACGCCCGGCGAAAAGTCGGCGGGAACAGCCATCGAAACTCCAAGAACAGGTGGCTTCGAGCATCATAGCATCATCGGACCCGACTGCCAGCTGTTACTGTCGGCTACTGCCACCAACGCCAATAGTAGCCGGCAGATGACCCGACCACCAGCTCCGGCCGTGCTGCCACACTTGCCGGTGTGGCAGCACGGCACGGCGCGGCGCGGCGTTGGTCGGCCAACCATCTGACGGGTCCAGCCCGCCCACCGAGGTGACCCGTCGCCGCTGCTCCATGTCATGGACGCTCAATGGAATCAATAGCGACCGTGCAGCAGCGATTCTGGCTAAGGCGGCCAACGATGGCGTGACTGGTTGGCGCTCGCGCCACGACCACCGAGCGGTCACGGCCCGGCCACCGAGCGGTCACGGCCCTGCCACCGAGGTTACGGCCAGGTCACCGAGCGGTCACGGCCAGGTCACCGAGCGGTCACGGCCCGGCCACCGAGCGGTCACGGCCCCACCACCGAGCGGTCACGGCCCGGTCACCGAGCGGTCACGGCCCGGCCACCGAGCGGTCACGGCCCTGCCACCGAGCGGTCACGGCCCTGACACCGAGCGGTCACGGCCCCACCACCGAGCGGTCACGGCCCGGTCACCGAGCGGTCACGGCCCGGCCACCGAGCGGTCACGGCCCGGCCACCGAGCGGTCACGGCCCGGCCACCGAGCTGTCACGACCCTGACACCGAGCGGTCACGGCCCCACCACCGAGCGGTCACGGCCCCACCACCGAGCGGTCACGGCCCGGTCACCGAGCGGTCATGGCCCGGTCACCGAACGGTCACGGCCCCACCACCGAGCGGTCACGGCCTGGCCACCGAGCGGTCACGGCCCTGCCACCGAGCTGTCACGACCCTGACACCGAGCGGTCATGGCCTGGTCACCGAACGGTCACGGCCTGGTCAATGAGCGGCCACGGCCCAGCCGGCGGCAAGCAGTGCGTGTGGTCGGGCAGACCGGCTGGTGCATGACGTCAGCATTAACCAGGCGGCTGTGTGGGCCCCAGATGACATCCGTGACGTCAGGGCAATGGCAGACTGGAGAGTGCATGACGTCAGCATTAACCAGGCGGCTGTGGGCCTCCAGAGGATATCTGTGACGTCGTGTCTCGTGTCTCTATCCCCCATCGGCCAGCCACCGTTGCCCGGTCTGGGGACTCACCCTGACCAGCCGACACCCATCAGGCGGCCGGCGCCGGACACAAGTCAACACCACGGTTCATCATGCTCGATTGGCACCTGCGACCCTGCACGGCGAGTCAGCGGGTCATGGCTCATGTCCGCGGGCAGACCGGACCGGCAGACACGAGGCGCACACTAATTTCGTGTTCGTTGTTGTTATTTGGGCTTAAGGGCGCGCCGACTAATTTCGTGTTCGTATTTGCACTGCAAAATGCTAAATGCAAATTACTGGACACAATTTAGTCCCCAATATCAACTGAGTTTCAGCAACCTTTGGTCCGTCTTAACCGGCTTAGACAAGTTTTAGTCACTGACACGGCTAAACTAGTTCCAGACGGCTTTTTGTCAACCTGCTAAGATAGGCTGAAACGTTCGCACGACTGATATGTTCGTATCGCAAATCCACTTGCTCACTTCCCGGTATCTATTTCTGATTAGTACCTGTCTGACATAGAACGTTGTGCATGAAGTACATGCTGGAACACTTCCGCGCTTAATTCCAAAATACGGGTGCAATCTCGAAAAACGTGCAAAGTGAACCAACGGCCAGCCTGTTTGGCCCGACGCAACTGGTAGACCGCTTCAGTGGTGTTGTGTGTGAGTCTGGCCCAACTTTGGCCCAGAGGCCGGCTCAGAGAGCACCGGACTGCTCCCGGCCAGTCCAGAGACCTGATACACTGTCTCCACAGTCGGGAGACCGGGCGGAGACGTGTGCCGGCTCATCACTTGCGTGCACGTGTCGTTTTAACTTCTGAAATACACTAACACGTTAGTTTTGGGCGCAATACCGCCGAAGCAGCTGACGCGCCCTAGAATCTCCACCACGCACACGGGTCGGCCGTCGGTCCGACAGCGACATTGGGCTGAACGCTTTTCCGGGCTCAGCTCATGCGAGCCGCTTTTGACACGGCCGCCTAATGGTGACTAAAAAAAGAGCGAACAAAGAAAGCGGAAGTAAACTCGTGGCTCTGTCGCGATGCGTGGCTCTGTCGCGAAGCATTGTACCCTCTTTGTACTTAGGGTGCGTGTGAACGACATCAAACACAAAAGGGGCAAATTGTAATAGCAAAAAGCGTAGCCGAAATTGGGGTCTCGTCCCATATCTACAGCAACATGTGCACGCAATATGCGCACGCAGCAACATGTGCACCCGGGCGGCACGGCACGTCGGCTGGCCCGGCCGGCACACGTCTCCGCCCGGTCTCCCGACTGCGGAGACAGTGTATCAGGTCTCTGGACTGGCCGGCAGCAGTCCGGTGCTCTCTGAGCCGGCCTCTGGGCCAAAGTTGGGCCAGACTCACACACAACACCACTGAAGCGGTCTACCAGTTCCTGGCCCAACGCCTGGTCCAGTGCACAGCTTCTGGACAACTAAAGACCGAAGAGTCGTCCACAAAAGTCGCGCCAATGGCACATGTCAGATCCACCATCAACCTGCCACTGATTCTGTACTGACCCCGACAGGAGAGATGCCACTGACCCTGTGCTGGCCCTGCCACTGATCCTGCTACGGACCATTTCACCAGCCATGCCAGTGACCCTGTCGCTGACCCTGCACTGACCCTCTCACCGGCCATGCCACTGACCCTGCCAGTGACCGTCACTGACCCTGTCATCGGCCCTGTCACCGACCCTGCACTGACTGTCACTGACCCTGTCACTGACCCTGCACTGACCATGTCACCGGCCCTGTAACTGACCCTGCACGGACCCTGCCACTGACCCTGCACGGACCCTGTAACTGTCCCTGCATGGACCCTGTACTAACCCTGTCACCGACCCTGCACTGACTGTCACTGACCCTGTCACCGACCCTGTCACCAGCCCTACACTGACCCTGTCACCGGTCCTGTCACTGACCCTGTCACCGGTCCTGTCACTGACCCTACACTGTCACCGGCCCTGTCACTGACCCTGTCACCGGTCCTGTCACTGACCCTGTCACCGGTCCTGTCACTGACCCTGTCACTGACCCTGTCACCGACCCTGTCACCGGCCCTGCACTGACCCTGTCACCGGCCCTACACTGACCCTGTCACCGGCCCTGTCACTGACCCTGTCACCGGTCCTGTCACTGACCCTGTCACCGGTCCTGTCACTGACCCTGTCACCGGTCCTGTCACTGACCCTGTCACCGGTCCTGTCACTGGCCCTGTCACCGGTCCTGTCACTGACCCTACACTGACCCTGTCACCGGTCCTGTCACTGACCCTGTCACCGGTCCTGTCACCGGTCCTGTCACTGACCCTGTCACCGGTCCTGTCACTGGCCCTGTCACCGGTCCTGTCACTGACCCTGTCACCGGTCCTGTCACTGGCCCTGTCACCGGTCCTGTCACTGACCCTACACTGACCCTGTCACCGGTCCTGTCACCGGTCCTGTCACCGGTCCTGTCACTGGCCCTGTCACCGGTCCTGTCACTGACCCTACACTGACCCTGTCACCGGTCCTGTCACTGACCCTGTCACCGGTCCTGTCACCGGTCCTGTCACTGACCCTGTCACCGGTCCTGTCACTGACCCTGTCACCGGCCCTGCACTGACCCTGTCACCGTCCTGTCACTGACCCTGTCACCGGCCCTGTCACTGACCCTGTCACCGGTCCTGTCACCAGCCCTACACTGACCCCGTCACTGACCGTGTCACCGACCCTGCACTGACCCTACACTGACCATGTCACCGGTCCTGTCACTGACCCTGTCACCGGTCCTGTCACTGACCCTGTCACCGGTCCTGTCACTGACCCTGTCACCGGTCCTGTCACTGACCCTGTCACCGGTCCTGTCACTGACCCTACACTGACCCTGCCACCGACCCTGTCACTGACCCTGTCACCGGCCCTGTCACTGACCCTACACTGACCCTGTCACCGGCCCTGTCACTGACCCTGTCACCGGTCCTGTCACTGACCCCGTCACCGGTCCTGTCACTGACCCTGTCACCGGTCCTGTCACTGACCCTACACTGACCCTGTCACCGGCCCTGTCACCGGTCCTGTCACTGACCCTGTCACCGGCCCTGTCACTGACCCTGTCACCGGTCCTGTCACTGACCCTGTCACCGACCCTGCACTGACCCTGTCACTGGCCCTGTCACCGGTCCTGTCACTGACCCTGTCACCGGTCCTGTCACTGACCCTGTCACCGGTCCTGTCACTGACCCTGTCACGGGTCCTGTCACTGACACTACACTGACCCTGTCACCGGTCCTGTCACTGACCCCGTCACCGGTCCTGTCACTGACCCTGTCACCGGTCCTGTCACTGACCCTGTCACCGGCCCTGTCACTGACCCTGTCACCGGCCCTGTCACTGACCCTGTCACTGACCCTGTCACCGGCCCTGTCACTGACCCTGTCACCGGTCCTGTCACTGACCCTGTCACCGGCCCTGCACTGACCCTGTCACCGGCCCTGTCACTGGCCCTGTCACCGGTCCTGTCACTGACCCTGTCACCGGTCCTGTCACTGACCCTGTCACCGGTCCTGTCACTGGCCCTGTCACCGGTCCTGTCACTGACCCTGTCACCGGTCCTGTCACTGACCCCGTCACTGACCCCGTCACCGGTCCTGTCACTGACCCTGTCACCGGCCCTGTCACTGACCCTGTCACCGGCCCTGTCACTGACCCTGTCACCGGTCCTGTCACTGACCCTGTCACCGGCCCTGTCACTGGCCCTGTCACCGGTCCTGTCACTGACCCTGTCACCGGTCCTGTCACTGACCCTGTCACCGGTCCTGTCACTGACCCTACACTGACCCTGTCACCGGTCATGTCACTGACCCTACACTGACCCGGACAGGGGAGCAGCACGCCACCGCGTAATCCATCACGGACGGCACACAAAAAGCGGCACGGAAATTGCGCCGTGACGTCAGCGGGACACGACTCCGGGCTGCGGCGGCCACCGCAGGTCAGCCGGCTGGTGGTGGGCTGGTGAGCGGGCTGGTGAGGGGGCTGGTCAGCGGGCTGGTCAGCGGGCTGGTCAGCTGACGCCGGCGGGACACGACTCCGGGCTGGTGAGGGGGCTGGTCAGCGGGACACGACTCCGGGCTGCGGCGGCCACCGCAGGTCAGCCGGCTGGTGGTGGGCTGGTCAGCGGGCTGGTGACGACTCCGGGCTGCGGCGGCCACCGCAGGTCAGCCGGCTGGTGGTGGGCTGGTCAGCCGGCTGGTGGTGGGCTGGTCAGCCGGCTGGTGGTGGGCTGGTCAGCTGACGTCAGCGGGACACGACTCCGGGCTGCGGCGGCCACCGCAGGTCAGCCGGCTGGTGGTGGGCTGGTCAGCGGGACACGACTCCGGGCTGCGGCGGCCACCGCAGGTCAGCCGGCTGGTGGTGGGCTGGTGAGCGGGCTGGTGAGCGGGCTGGTCGGTGGGCTGGTGAGGGGGCTGGTCAGCGGGCTGGTCAGCGGGCTGGTCAGCGGGCTGGTGAGCGGGCTGGTGAGCGGGCTGGTCAGCGGGCTGGTCAGCGGGCTGGTCAGCGGGCTGGTCAGCGGGCCGATCAGCTGACGTCAGCGGGCCGGTCGGCCGGTCGGCCGGTCGGCGGCGCGGCTGGTCCCGGCCGATACAGTAACACTGGCCAGTAATACTGGCCGGCCGGCACAGTAACGAACACACCACGCCGCCCGTCACGCCACGCCTCCACACGCCAATCGGCGCCCAATGGAGCAAATTGAATACATGGCGCGCACCGATGAAACCCAATGGCGCCATTATATATACCGAGCGCGGACACATGCATCACCCCTGGGACGCCGCGTGTCCGGAGATGCGGTCCATCATGCACTCGTCGGAATAACCGCGGCGCTCGCTTGGAGGGATTTCTCTGGAGGTGAATAATGAGGTGGTGAGATGTGCCCATTCGCGGTTCCAAACACATCTGAGATAATAGCTCATGGTAAGAGAAAATTACCTCAAACTGCTGATCAGCTGGAAACACACGAAGGGCATGTAAAAGTAGACAAATACGCGCTCCCCAATGCAAGAGACGGCAACATACAACATGTGCACTGGTCGACAAGAGTCCATGTGTGCACTTAGGGGAGTGAGGGGTCAGCACAAGCGATTTCGACGAACGCCGTGCATTATGCATGCGATTCCAAGGCTAACCGATCAACGGTTCCTGGTCGATGCATAGATCACAGAGTCGCCTCCCTAGCTGCCCAGTCCGTTCGCGGCTAGGCCCCGGCGCGGCCGCTGTTGTGCGGAAACCGTGTCACGTCGTATTTGTGTCACGTCGTAATTGTCGTGTCACGTTGTAATTGTGTTACGTTGTAATTGTCGTGTCGCATTGTAATGTGTCACGTCGTAGTTGTCGTGTCACGTTGTAATTGTGTCACGTTGTAATTGTGTCACGGCGTAATCGTCGCGTCACGTCGTAATTTTGTCACGTTGTGATTGTCGTAGCACGTCGTAATTGTCGCGTCACATTGTAATAGTCACGTCACGTCGTAATTGTCGTGCCTGGTAATTGTGTCACGGCGTAGTCGTCGTCTCCCGTGGTAATTGACGGCCGATCGACAACATTTGACGGCAGAGTCGTCGGGACCGGCCGCTGCCGTCCTGGTTAGTCGGAACCAGGTCAGTCGTGAGCGCCTGGTCTCACGTGCAGCCCACCGCACACACACGGTCCGCCACGGCCGGACACTGTCTACTCCCAGCCGGGTAGTGTCCGCCCCAGCCGGACAGTGTCCGTACCACGAGTCAGCATCACCGGTCCACACTCAGCTCAGCGAGACCACCGAGCACCAGTACGCAGCTGCAGCCGAGGTGCTGCAACTGTGGCCGTGGTGCTGCAACTGTGGCCGTGGTGCTGCAACTGTGGCCGTGGTGCTGCAGCAGTGTCCGTGGTGCTGCAGCAGTGTCCGTTGTGCTGCAGCTGTGGCGGAGGTGCTGCAGCTGTGGCCGAGGTGCTGCAGCTGTGGCGGTACTGCAGCCGGCGAGTCGCCCCAGTCGCCAGCCACGACTGGTCACAGGTGCGTGCCCTGCCGCATGGCAACGAGGCGACAAACCAATGCTGGCCGAGGCCACAGCAAGTGCCGAGACCGCCAGCGGCTGTGTCGGCAAGTCACGTCACGTCACACCACGTCACCACAGTGGCAGCGCAGTGCGGCAGCCGTCAGCCAGCACAGCACAACCACCCAGTCCGTGGTGCAGACCCGCTCGCGCCATCGGCTGTATCCCGTGCCACCATGTCCAGAACCGGAAACCACAGCACGCGCACCATCTCAAATCGGGACTTGTGCGGGCCCACATTGCGTGTCAACAAAATACAGCCAGCAGTGAGCCTCGATCCCGGTACGCCAACACGCCGCACACCAGGTCACGATGAGACCGATGCAGCAGCAGCATGGAAGGTCCGAGGGCAACGACGTTAAATTGACTTTGTAAAGAGAAAAAACCCGTTCATATTGCATGGCACGACTAACCGAGTCGCACATAAGTGGAGCGGAGTAGTGGAGACAGAGGAGTGGAGTACTAGCAACATCTGATACCGAATGACTATCTCGGCTTACTTAAGCACCACCTCGGCTTGCCCAAGCACCATTCATACTTCTATATGTAGCACAAGGCGTCTGGTAATGAACAGAAAAGGCACTGTCTGGGAGGTGGAAAATAAACCACAACACCAGCACGATGCCGAATGTTTGGAAACTCTGGGAAGTTCACCCAGTCGCCTCGCAACTCCCACGCCGAATCGTCGCGCTGGGGCGGAAATATCAAGCAGCTTCAGGGATTTGAAGCGCACGCATTGCGGTCATGAGGGTAGAATCGACCCGAATTAGACGGGACCGGCCGGACCGGACCGGACCGAATCTGATCTGATGAGATCAGATCAGATGAGATCAGATGAGATCAGATGAGATCAGATCAGATCAGATCAGATCAGATCAGATGAGATGAGATGAGATGAGATGAGATGAGATGAGATGAGATGAGATGAGATGAGATGAGATGAGATGAGATGAGATGAGATGAGATGAGATGAGACGAGATGAGACGAGACGAGACGAGACGAGACGAGACAAGACGAGACGGGATGGGATGGGACCCGGACCGGTCCGGTCCGGTCCGGTCCGGGCCAGGCCGGATCGGATCGAATCGGCCATCCGGACGCTGAGTGCCGGCGGGTCAGACCGAGCTGGAGGCTGACTATCCAGCCGGCCGACGACCCCGTCACGCGGTCACGCAGTCGAGCGACATTGAATGGTATGCGTCAGCGTCGGCTCGTGGCCAGCCACGCTCTGCCGGCCGACCGCAACAGCCGACCGGCACGACCGGAGCTCGCTCTCGGCGCCGTCGGCGGAGAGTTGGACACGACCACGCCCGGCCACCGTACCGACAACACGACCACGCCCGGCCACCGTACCGACAACATGACCATGCCCGGCCACCGTACCGACAACACGACCACGCCCGGCCACCGTACCGACAACACGACCACGCCGTGCCACCGTACCGACAACACGACCACGCCCGGCCACCGTACCGACAACACGACCACGCCCGGCCACCGTACCGACAACACGACCAGCCGGTCAAACGACCGTGCCTGTCACCGTACCGACAACACGACCACGCCCGGCCACCGTACCGACAACATGACCACGCCCGGCCACCGTACCGACAACACGACCATGCCGTGTCACCGTACCGACAACACGACCATGCCCGGCCACCGTACCGACAACACGACCACGCCCGGCCACCGTACCGACAACACGACCACGCCCGGCCACCGTACCGACAACACGACCACGCCGTGTCACCGTACCGACAACACGACCACGCCCGGCCACCGTACCGACAACACGACCACGCCGTGTCACCGTACCGACAACACGACCATGCCCGGCCACCGTACCGACAACACGACCACGCCCGGCCACCGTACCGACAACACGACCACACCGTGTCACCGTACCGACAACACGACCACGCCCGGCCACCGTACCGACAACACGACCACGCCGTGTCACCGTACCGACAACACGACCATGCCCGGCCACCGTACCGACAACATGACCACGCCCGGCCACCGTACCGACAACACGACCATGCCGTGTCACCGTACCGACAACACGACCATGCCGGCCCGTACCGACAACACGACCATGCCGCCACCGTACCGACAACAACCAGCCGCCACGTACATGACAGACCATGCCGGTCACGTACCACAACACACATGCGCACGTACGCAACAGACCGGTCACCGCCCAACATGGGAAACAACATGACCACGCGGCCACCGTGCAGACAACATGACCATGCCGTGTCACCGTACAGACAACACGACCACGCCCGGCAGGGATAAAGGTGACCATCCAGAGGGGAGGGGGGGGGGGGAGCTAAACCACTCTGAACAGTGGTACGGGAACTTCCTCAAAGTTGGGAGAGGGACATGAGCCATTTGGAAGTCTATTATTCCTTCCAAGCAACAACCACGGGGTCAATGCTAAACACGCTGAATGTAGGGGGAGGGGGGGGGGGGCTGCCACCTCTGCCCCGCGTCCTTGTTCCTGAATGCTGGTAGATCGCCACATTATGTTGGGCAACTGACTTTTGAACATTATTTGGTTCGCGTTCAGCTTACCAGCCACGAAGCCACATATTTGTGTTTGCTCCCCAGGAAGGCGAATCATGGATCAATCATGGAGGGCAAATCTGGAAAACGTCTGGGTCTCATATGGTTGGAATTTCGTCCGTCTTCATAAGGCACCCCCGCCCCAAGATACAGTTTGGCAGGGAGAGAGCCAAGGGGATCCCATCCCTCATTCATTCCTTGAGACAATGTTGCCGTATAGCATAGCAAACTAACCGACTTGTTTTGCTCTGCACTAACTACACCTTTAGAAACATTTGGCGCACCTCGACAAAACCCTGACTGCGCTTCCGCTATTTACTCCATCATGAATCCGCCCCCTTTCGTATGCAATTGTGATTTGCATTGCAATGCAATTTAGCTGACTCGCAACAGTTACATCACGATACCTAGAAATACTCCACCCACTCAAACCCTCCCCTTTACGGCCCAGTGCCATCCACGACATCTATATAGCATGTCAGCAAATAACAGGAATCAAACACCACACGAGCTCATTCTGACGGCGACCACTTTTCAGCCGCTATCAAGGCTCGAACCCACGACCAATGTGTTTTCAACAAACTACACTCTACGCTCCACTCACTAGGTACCGCCTAAACGTTATGAATATCGAAATGAAACATCCTCCATGCAACGCAAAAACGATACGCGCATATCTTTAGGTGAGATCTGGTGCAATAATTACGGTCAAAGGAAGAGAGTAGAGCTTCAAAATCAGGGTATGACATGTATTTAACATAACCGTGATGATAAAGAGGTGGACATCCCTCCATTCGACCCCTTGGGTACCACCTGAGCTTAATCGATATCGACATGAAACCTCAAGGAGTAGAAAAATGATCAGAACATATTTTACTCTACTGGAACACGCATGTCGTGTCACTGCGAACAAGCAGTTAACAGCACAATGTTTCCTGCTCCTCCCATGGCGGGCTGGAGGTCTGGGACCGCCAAATAACACGTGACCAAAATGTTGCCAGCACAAGGCAGCCGCGCCCCTTCCGCCGGCACGCCATCCGCTGGCCGGATCTGGTGCGATCGCCGGCTGCTCCGACAGTTGGCGATCGACATGCGCTGACGCCACGCCAGCAGTGTTGGTGCGAGCATCGCTTCCGACCAGGGCTGGAAAAACAGGCTGCTCCGGGATTTTTGGCATTCAAAACGCTACCATCCACAGGAAATTATCCTCTCTTACTTCTCATTTGTAGGTTGGATGGTGCTGTTTGACAATGAACCGCTCTGTGATGAAGTGCGTAAGATTCACTGGGAAGTGTAAGCTGAGATTCTGATGTCGCAGATTGGAGAAAAAAAATTATCACTATCCAACAGATTGTCCTCTCCACATCCAGGATTAACAAGCACAAATATAACTCTGCTCCCAACAGGCAGCGTGACCGCTCCCGGCTGCCGGCACAACGCACTCGAACACGCCACCACCGCACTCAATGAGTCAAGCCCCGCCGGCATGTTGCCGACAATGAGTCAAGCCCCGCCGGCATGTTGCCCATCGCGCAGCCACGTCACCGCCGTTCTCCCAGGCAGCCCAGCTAATCTCACGTGGGAAGCGCACAAAAGAAGCGTGTAATGGACGCTCGGGTTCCGCCGAGGGCCGGTCTCCCGCTTCCAGACGCGTGGGAACGGCCGCGGCCAGGGCACCGGCGTAAACGGCCGCTTCCCGCCGCCGCCGCCGCCGCGTGGCTAGCAAGAGGGGCGAAGGCGCCACCTTGTGGAACACCCTCGCCGCTCGTCAGACACACTCGATGGCGTCCGCCGCCGAACTGGAGGAAAACCATGGCGCCGCACAACGAACACTCTGTATCCCCTGGGGCGCCCTCTGCGTGCGGCTGATGATGGGCGGAAGCGGGGTTGGCGGCGACCAACTCTGGGCGGAACATACTGGGCCGGTGGCAGTCGGCCATGGCGGCCTTGGCTGGCAAAACAGCATCAATCGGCAGCACGGTCTTCCGAAGTCCCCTGCAGCGAAATTACCCCCAACGACATCAGGGGGGCGGCAAATGGCTGCGATTGATTGGTAGTTCGAGCCGTAACTTCCATTGAGATAGGGCGTCGAAGTCAATTGCTTTAAGCAAGCTGACCCTGACCAGCCTGCTGGCCAGTCGGCTAACGATTCGGAAACATCAAAAATGCGGGCCGTGAAACAGTCATGAGCAAAGGTCGAGGTGGGATGGGAGTCGGGGTATGCAATCTTGGCTGGCATTGGAACAACCACGGCACGAGTTGTGTGGACGGACACATCTGGGTCGATACAAGCCTCATCAAAATTCCAGACATCCAAGACGCGTGCCCTTCCGCCATTCACTCGCGACTGCACATTTTTATGCACCTGAAGCCAGGTATGTTTGTGCGAAGCGATATATTTGGAGTTAGTATTTACACACCAGCAAATTGGTCAAGGTCACGCTTCTGATACGTGGGTCATTATTCATGCTTACCTTACGTGTTTGTTCTTTCAATTGTTGCGCACAACGACCAATCTGCGGCTAGCCCGCCGGCTGCTCTTTGTGGCGCACAGCCGACACGACGAACCATTCACATCCCCTCCCAACACGCGAGCAGCGTCAGCGTGGCGTGTTGTCTTTGTTCGTCCGGCTACTGCCACGAGTCACAGAACCGGGCGCGCGGCAGCAGACACGAGCATGGCCATCGAGCCGACCACTTCGCGACACATCATACCCGGCACGCCATGGCAGTTGGGCTGCTTCCCCACACGGTCTGACCGTGGTCAGCTTCGATTTTGGCTTCAGCACTGACAGTAACCGCAGCAGGCTGTCAGGAATAGTGGTCAATAGTGGTCAATAGTGGTCAATAGTGGTCAATGGTGGTCAATGGTGGTCAATAGTGGTCAATAGTGGTCAATAGTGGTCAATAGTGGTCAATAGTGGTCAATAGTGGTCAATGGTGGCCATCGCCCGTGAGCGCATTATTTTCTTGCATACGTTTCTCGAGTATTTGTTGGTTTCAATGAGCATATGTCCATTGTCCATCCTCCTGTAGAACCGGATGTATTTGAAAAGGTCGCAGCATATTATGCCTTAAACGTACTATTAACTTTCTAGACTAAGCAAAAATATAATTCGTTTTACACCTTATTACCCACACATTATTAGCTAACATTACTGGCCTAACTATGAACTCATTGCCCATCTACTTAAACATACATTATGAGCCCGTCCTAATGCATCCCACCGAATATAATTGGATGGTAATGAGCGGCGGAGGGCTGCAGCTGCAGTTTCCAGCCGTCCATGATGTTCGGCCGGCGGGTGGAGGCCCAGTACCATGCCGATCAGCCAGTACGGAATGTCACAACTCGGCCCAATAATCCACCACCTTACCACCGAACTCAGATTCGCACACAATACCTCACCAGTCAGACGGGAGGTGCCGGACCTCACCAGCCAGGAGGGAGGTGCCGGACACCACCAGCCAGACAGGAGGTGCCGGACCTCACCAGCCAGGAGGGAGGTGCCGGACCTCACCAGCCAGGAGGGAGGTGCCGGACCTCACCAGCCAGACGGGAGGTGCCGGACCTCACCAGCCAGGAGGGAGGTGCCGGACACCACCAGCCAGGAGGGAGGTGCCGGACCTCACCAGCCAGGAGGAGGTGCCGGACACCATCAGCCAGACGGGAGGTGCTGGACCTCACCAGCCAGACGGAAGGTGCCGGACCTCACCAGCCAGGAGGGAGGTGCCGGACACCATCAGCCAGACGGGAGGTGCCGGACCTCACCAGCCAGACGGAAGGTGCCGGACCTCACCAGCCAGACGGAAGGTGCCGGACCTCACCAGCCAGGAGGGAGGTGCCGGACACCACCAGCCAGACGGGAGGTGCCGGACCTCACCAGCCAGGAGGGAGGTGCCGGACCTCACCAGCCAGGAGGGAGGTGCCGGACCTCACCAGACAGGAGGGAGGTGCCGGACACCACCAGCCAGGGGGGGTGCCGGCCACCATCAGTCAGACGGAAGGTGCCGGACCTCACCAGTCAGACGGGAGGTGCTGGACCTCATCAGCCAGACGGGAGGTGCCGGACCTTACCAGCCAGGAGGGGTGCCGGACCTCACCAGCCAGGAGGGAGGTGCCGGACACCACCAGCCAGGAGGGAGGTGCCGGACACCACCAGCCAGGAGGGGGGTGCCGGCCACCATCAGTCAGACGGAAGGTGCCGGACCTCACCAGTCAGACGGGAGGTGCTGGACCTCATCAGCCAGACGGGAGGTGCCGACCTTACCAGCCAGGAGGGGTGCCGGACCTCACCAGACAGGAGGGAGGTGCCGGACACCACCAGGCAGGAGGGAGGCGCCGGACCTCACCAGCCAGGAGGGAGGTACCAGACACCATCAGCCAGACGGGAGGTGCCGGACCTCACCAGCCAGGAGGGAGGTGCCGGACCTCACCAGCCAGGAGGGAGGTGCCGGACCTCACCAGCCAGAAGGGGGGGTGCCGGACACCATCAGTCAGACGGAAGGTGCCGGACCTCACCAGTCAGACGGGAGGTGCTGGACCTCATCAGCCAGACGGGAGGTGCCGGACCTCACCAGCCAGGAGGGAGGTGCCGGACCTCACCAGCCAGGAGGGAGGTGCCGGACCTCACCAGACAGGAGGGAGGTGCCGGACACCATCAGCCAGACGGGAGGTGCTGGACCTCACCAGCCAGACGGAAGGTGCCGGACCTCACCAGCCAGGAGGGAGGTGCCGGACACCATCAGCCAGACGGGAGGTGCCGGACCTCACCAGCCAGACGGAAGGTGCCGGACCTCACCGGCCAGACGGAAGGTGCCGGACCTCACCAGCCAGGAGGGAGGTGCCGGACACCACCAGCCAGACGGGAGGTGCCGGACCTCACCAGCCAGGAGGGAGGTGCCGGACCTCACCAGCCAGGAGGGAGGTGCCGGACCTCACCAGACAGGAGGGAGGTGCCGGACACCACCAGCCAGGAGGGGGGTGCCGGCCACCATCAGTCAGACGGAAGGTGCCGGACCTCACCAGTCAGACGGGAGGTGCTGGACCTCATCAGCCAGACGGGAGGTGCCGGACCTTACCAGCCAGGAGGGTGCCGGACCTCACCAGCCAGGAGGAGGTGCCGGACACCACCAGCCAGGAGGGAGGTGCCGGACACCACCAGCCAGGAGGGGGGTGCCGGCCACCATCAGTCAGACGGAAGGTGCCGGACCTCACCAGTCAGACGGGAGGTGCTGGACCTCATCAGCCAGACGGGAGGTGCCGGACCTTACCAGCCAGGAGGGGTGCCGGACCTCACCAGACAGGAGGGAGGTGCCGGACACCACCAGGCAGGAGGGGAGGCGCCGGACCTCACCAGCCAGGAGGGAGGTACCGGACACCATCAGCCAGACGGGAGGTGCCGGACCTCACCAGCCAGGAGGGAGGTGCCGGACCTCACCAGCCAGGAGGGAGGTGCCGGACCTCACCAGCCAGGAGGGGGGGTGCCGGACACCATCAGTCAGACGGAAGGTGCCGGACCTCACCAGTCAGACGGGAGGTGCTGGACCTCATCAGCCAGACGGGAGGTGCCGGACCTTACCAGCCAGGAGGGGTGCCGGACCTCACCAGCCAGGAGGGAGGTGCCGGACACCACCAGCCAGGAGGGAGGTGCCGGACCTCACCAGCCAGGAGGGAGATGCCGGACACCACCAGCTAAGCAAGCAGGAGATGTCAGATCTCAGCCACAGCCACCAGCCCCGAGTCAGCGCCACCGCTGAGCGGTAGGAATGAATACACAGCCAACCTCAGGGAAGGCACCACTACAGGCTGCCGGCTGCCGGCCTCAGGGGAAGCGCCACCGCTGAGCAGTAGGAATGAATACACAGCCAACCTCAGGGAAGGCACCACTACAGGCTGCCGGCTGCCGGCCTCAGGGGAAGCGCCACCGCTGAGCAGTAGGAATGAATACACAGCCAACCTCAGGGAAGGCACCACTACAGGCCGCCGGCTGCCGGCCTCAGGGGAAGCGCCACCGCTGAGCAGTAGGAATGAATACACAGCCAACCTCAGGGAAGGCACCACTACAGGCTGCCGGCTGCCGGCCTCAGGGGAAGCGCCACCGCTGAGCAGTAGGAATGAATACACAGCCAACCTCAGGGAAGGCACCACTACAGGCCGCCGGCTGCCGGCCTCAGGGGAAGCGCCACCGCTGAGCAGTAGGAATGAATACACAGCCAACCTCAGGGAAGGCACCACTACAGGCTGCCGGCTGCCGGCCTCAGGGGAAGCGCCACCGCTGAGCAGTAGGAATGAATACACAGCCAACCTCAGGGAAGGCACCACTACAGGCTGCCGGCTGCCGGCCTCAGGGGAAGCGCCACTACAGGCGGGATGCCGGCCTCAGGGGAGGGAGGCGCCACACAAGCGGTTGCCGGCTGCTGTCCTCACAGCAGAGTCACTACAGGCGGGCTGCTGGCGGCTGTTGGCGGCTGCCGGCGAGTAGGGCCACATCAAAGCTCGCCGCTTGCGGGCTCTAGCACAAAGCAGCTCGGAACCGACACCCGAAAAAAACAGGGGTGGAGCGGATTCGCCCCGAAAGCCTGCAGAGTTAGGGATTTACACGGCAGCTAGGAGAATATTGAGGATGAATGTGAGTCACATTCCTCATATGCATTCCAGAGAACACACTACACCCATAGCTGGCACACATTGAAGATGGGAATACCTACAGCCACAACGGTGACTCCGGGAGCTGTCTGACTGCACGTCCCGAGCCCATCAGCACTCCATGAGGGTGTGTCCCAAATACCACTTTAAAAAAAAACAGAACCACGAGGGCTTTCCAGAACACATGATGTTAAAATCAACTACTCTTGCAGAAGTCTTCTGCAAACAAATCCAATTAAAGGAGAGATCCTTTTATGAAAAAAAAACACTTCAGAAGCACGTGCGTTAGATATATCAATGCACGTCCGCAGTTAATGACAGCACAATGACCATTTGCTGGCAGACAGTTTTCCAATTTGGGGAGACTGAATGCTAATCAGTGCCACCCGCCGCCTGACATTCCACATGTGGGCGCTACCCACCGACTCCACAGTACAGACACGGCACCGCTTCAGCGGGAGCGGCCGTGGTCAGCGCAAGGGACGGCTCACCGCCACAGTCAGTGGGTGTCGTCCCCTGCGCACCACGGGGCGACCCATCTGTGTCAGGGACGGTCCGCTGGGTCGGGGCAGCACAAGGGACGGCTCACCGCCACAGTCAGTGGGTGTCGCCCCTGCGCACCACGGGGCGACCCATCTGTGTCAGGGACGGTCCGCTGGGTCGGGGCAGCACAAGGGACGGCTCACCGCCACAGTCAGTGGGTGTCGCCCCTGCGCACCACGGGGCGACCCATCTGTGTCAGGGACGGTCCGCTGGGTCGGGGCAGCACAAGGGACGGCTCACCGCCACAGTCAGTGGGTGTCGCCCCTGCGCACCACGGGGCGACCCATCTGTGTCAGGGACGGTCCGCTGGGTCGGGGCAGCAGAAGGGACGGCTCACCGCCACAGTCAGTGGGTGTCGCCCCTGCGCACCACGGGGCGACCCATCTGTGTCAGGGACGGTCCGCTGGGTCGGGGCAGCACAAGGGACGGCTCACCGCCACAGTCAGTGGGTGTCGCCCCTGCGCACCACGGGGCGACCCATCTGTGTCAGGGACGGTCCGCTGGGTCGGGGCAGCGCAAGGGACGGCTCACCGCCACCGTCAGTGGGTGTCGCCCCTGCGCACCACGGGGCGACCCATCTGTGTCAGGGACGGTCCGCTGGGTCGGGGCAGCACAAGGGACGGCTCACCGCCAGTCAGTGGGTGTCGCCCCTGCGCACCACGGGGCGACCCATCTGTGTCAGGGACGGTCCGCTGGGTCGGGGCAGCACAAGGGACGGCTCACCGCCACAGTCAGTGGGTGTCGTCCCTGCGCACCACGGGGCGACCCATCTGTGTCAGGGACGGTCCGCTGGGTCGGGGCAGCACAAGGGACGGCTCACCGCCACAGTCAGTGGGTGTCGTCCCTGCGCACCACGGGGCGACCCATCTGTGTCAGGGACGGTCCGCTGGGTCGTGGGTGGCGCAGGTGGCAGATCGCAGACACACAGACGCACAGACTCGCAGGTGGCACCTGCATCACAAATCCCGACTGGCAGTCTTGAAGTGCACGTCACACAACGCCAAGTGTTCATGTCGCTACGCAAGGCGTCCTTCCTTGGCCTCCGCCGTGTGTACAATACACCGTGATACCGCCGAGTGTAATTACAACGTGATACCGCCGAGTGTACACTACACACAGTGATATCACGGTGTAATATGCACTCGTTATCACGTTAGTTAGTTATTAGGGCTTTAGGGCGCATCGACTACATCGGTCATGTAGCGCCCAACTCGTTATCAGGTTGTTACCGCCCATAGTACACTGCACTGTGATACAGCAGAGTGCACACTACACCGTGATACCGCCGAGTGTACACTACTCACGGTGATACCGCCGAGTGTACACTAATCACGGTGATACCGCAGAGTGTACACTAATCACGGTGATACCGCCGAGTGCACACTAATCACGGCGATACCGCCGAGTGTGCACTACACCGTGATACCGCTGAGATGCCGTGTTTTCCGGCCGGCAGCAAGGCGCCAGGTCGGTGGCGCCAGGTGCGGTGGGGCGACAGTGGCCCATCGGGCGGCTGTGGCACGGCCACCAGCACGGGCCCACCGCAGCCCACGGCACGGCAGGGCACGGCACGGCGTCCACGGCAGCACGTCGACGTCAACACCGGCCGCCGCCACATGGCACGGCGTCCACGGCAGCACGTCGACGTCAACACCGGCCGCCGCCACACGGCACGGCGTCCACGGCAGCACGTCGACGTCAACACCGGCCGCCGCCACACGGCACGGCGTCCACGGCAGCACGTCGACGTCAACACCGGCCGCCGCCACATGGCACGGCGTCCGGCAGCACGTCGACGTCAACACCGGCCGCCGCCACATGGCACGGCGTCCACGGCAGCACGTCGACGTCAACACCGGCCGCCGCCATGCACGGCGTCCACGGCAGCACGTCGACGTCAACACCGGCCGCCGCCACATGGCACGGCGTCCACGGCAGCACGTCGACGTCAACACCGGCCGCCGCCACATGGCACGGCGTCCACGGCAGCACGTCGACGTCAACACCGGCCGCCGCCACTGGCACGGCGTCCACGGCAGCACGTCGACGTCAACACCGGCCGCCGCCACATGGCACGGCGTCCACGGCAGCACGTCGACGTCAACACCGGCCGCCGCCACATGGTGGTCGGCACGGCGTCCACGGCAGCACGTCGACGTCAACACCGGCCGCCGCCACATGCTGGCCGGCTGAGTGGCAGCAGAGGCCGGCTGAGTGGCAGCAGAGGCCGGCTGAGTGGCAGCAGAGGCCGGCTGAGTGGCAGCAGAGGCCGGCTGCCGGCAGTGGCGCACCGAATTGCTCAATCGGATTGCCGTTGGAATTCCAACTGTACCACTGACTGGCGCGAATTAACAATAACTACGCTGAATTCCATTGTTGCCATCCATTTTCATCGGAACAATAATAATCAGAACAAAGAACTTGATCTATTATGCAGCTTAATAAATAGATGAAGCTACTGGATAAGGACAAGGCAGAATCAGAGAGTTGAATAATAGCATCCGCTTGGCGGCACATTGCATCCGTCTCACCGCCGTGACTGACCGACACCGCAGTGACGGAACGACACCGCAATGACGGACCGACACCACAGTGACGGACCGACACCACAGTGACGGACCGACACCGCAGTGACGGACCGACACCGCAGTGACGGACCGACACCAGCAGTGACGGACCGACACCACAGTGACGGACCGACACCACAGTGACGGACCGAC
>JAOTOM010004281.1:212500-256404 GCA_034440615.1 Ashinkailepas kermadecensis | reverse complement strand
ACTTGAAAATCATGACATGGGCCCAAAAAGATCCGGCCGGGGCCCCAGAAAATCTCGCTGAGCCTATGGGTACCAAAAATTCACGCCCGGATCATGAAAATCACGCTAGGGGCACAATAAGTCGTACCGTTCCCCAACAGTATCATTTGGACACAAATGAAGCCGGGGCAACGAAAAACAATCCGGACATGGATAATCAGTCTTGGGCCCCAACAATGACACCAAAAGCATCCAAAACGTATTGGACACCCACAAAGTGTCGAGATCGCTAAAACTCGCGCTAGGGATCCAAGCAAATGACGTCGGGACACAAAAGATTACATTGGACTAAAAAAGTCGCGTCGCGGCCTTCGAAAATCTCACTGGGGACCAAAAAAGTCGCGCCTGGACCCCAAAGGTTGCTGCTGCCCCAAAAATCAATTATCAACCGGAATGTCACTCTGGGCCCAAAAAATCGGGTCAAAGTCCCCGCAAAACCCGTTGGGCACTGGAAAAAACGTGTCAGGGCACCGAAAAAAATCGCACCTGGAGACCGAAGAATCGAACCAGGACCCAAAAATATCACATAAGGACCTATATAAAAAATAGAACTCCTTCGGTGGCCGCAGTGACATATCAAAGGGGCAAATAGCCCCCCCCCCCTCCTAAGAGGGATATGCTCCCAAGAATCGAGCCGAGGCCCCAAAAGTCGCGCTGGGACCACAAAAATTCGCGTCGGTCCACCAGAATTCGCGTAGGGGCTCAAAGTAAATACGTCGGGCCCCAGAAAACTCGCTCCGAGGCACGAAAATCTGCAACAGGAACCGCCAAGATCGCGTTGGGGTCACAGCTAAGTACAACGCGCCCCGCAAACTCGAACCGGTCCCACCAAATTTCGCGCTCGGACCCACAATTCGGTAGTACCAAAAATTTCGCGCTCGGACCCATCGGTAGTGCCAAAAATTTGCTCTGGGCATCAAAAATTAACGTCGGGGCTGTCAACAATTGGCGTCTATGGCCCCACATAGGCACCGTGTGACCCCCAAAGTCCCATCGGTATCCGAAAAATAAAGCCGGAGGCCTCCAAAATCAGGAGGGATTGCAAAAAAATCCGGGTCAGGACAATGGTTCTGGAGCACCGAACATGTCATCAGATGCCTTGACAAATCGCGTACGGCATCGAAAAACATACCGGAGCTCGAAGAAAATCGAGGTGAGATACAAAAACATGGCACCAGGGACTCGAAACATCAGGGCGGGATTCGGAAGTTAAAGAAAATTCAGAAGAGATCCACAAAATCGCGTTGAGCCCAGATAACTGGCGTTGGGTCCCGGAACCACGCGCCTGGGCGCGATAAGTCGCGCTGGGACCCAGAAAAAAACGCACCGAAGCCTCAAAATCGTACTGGGGCCCCGCAAATGTGCGTCAGAAGCCCCAAATGAACACAGCGGGACCCTAAGAGCACAACGGGGACCGAAAATGCGACTGGCCCTTCAAAGCGCAGTCTCGTAAAAAGCGACAGGGTCCGAAAACATGCGTTGTAGCCATAACTATATATACCGGGAACACTAAAAAAAAAACAAAAAAAAAAAACACCGGAAGCTCTCAAGGCACACAGGGGCCATATGACCGCACAAGGGCCTGAAAAGAGGCTGGGGCCGCAAAAAGCAACATGATCCCAAAACGAACAAAAATACCGGGCACTAAGTAAACACATCGAGATCTTTGAAAGCGCCCCGACAACTAAAAAAAAATCTTCGGTGCGCAGAAAAAGCAACAAAACCCTAAAACGAGCAGGGGTTTCGAAAATGCGTTGGGCCTCTAACAAAAATGAATTGGAGCCTTAAGACACATCCGTAGACGAAGAAATACGAAACGGGTCCAAAGAAGTACACCCAGGCAGGGCTTCGGTTCGGTAGCCAACCTGGAAGCATGTTTAATCAAAGATATGAGGTGCATCAAAGCTCAGCGCGTATCAGCATTTCTTCACCATAAAATATGGTAAGAAGGGAACTAATGATCGAATTTCATTAATCGAATTTTCGCAGCGAACGCCCATACGAAGCATTTTATCACGTCAGATATGGCGCAAGTCTATCATGTGGCAGCAATTAACAAAGCGTAGAAGGCCCAGCAGAATCCGTAGCATCGCACGAAGTGTGGCGAATGCGCCGAATGCGCAAGATGGGTGTGCACGTGCACTAACGTTGGCGTCGTGGCTACCGGGCACTGTGAACTGGAATGTCTGAAATTGGAAAACTTTACATTTTAAAGTGATTTGTGCAGGTGTAATTTCAGCAGTGCGAGGTGACTTATCAAGGAATACCAAAAGAATACATTTGAACAGGTTGTGGGAGCTAGGGTTGAAATCCGACGAATCAGAAACGATAGTGGTAGATTAGGCCCCTCCACAGGACAATTCAGTTGATCACTAATTATTTTATTTAATAAGTTTCCCTTTGACAAAATAGTGACTTTATTCGGTAGTTGGACCCCCTCCATACGTTTGCCCCCTCCCCTTGACGCAAATATAGGTGCGTCACTGGTCTCCCAATAATTTTCAGAAACTTACGCCCATGGAGCAAAGCCAACATTGCGGGGGTAAATTCCCCTCAAAAGCATACAAAACAACACCGATGCCCCATATTAAATGGGAGGAATGATGTTTTAAAATGTATGTTCATCCTACAAAGTTGTCTTCTGTGATTACAGCCTGCATGATTAGAGCTTCCCAGCTTCAGTACTTTCTCAATGACATAATTTACAAAACGGTACAGCACAGCGATAACCATGGGCGTGACGGCGTGGAATTCGAAGGTTTTGCATTATTTATGCATTGTCATTGTTACATTGTTGCATTGCCATTGATGCATGATTGTTCAATGTTTTGCTCTTGCCGTGAATTTATTCGCGTAGTATTTATTATTTTAGCTTCTGTGCCAAGTGCCTTGCAGCCAGCACCAAAAGTTATGAAAAAAAATTAATAAATCCTTAAGATGACGATCAGAAAACCAATTCAATCCACTTCTCGTTGTCACCTTCGCGAAATTGTTGTCCTGGGACTGAGAAATGATCGTTTAAGTTTGTTTATGAGATCAAGCTGGTGGGAATGACTAACAGTAATGATGAACCTAGCTATATTCAGTTAAACTTGGTGAACAAAGAAGTGGGTTGATCAATGGGAGATATCTTTAAGATATGCTCAGCACGAGCCCCACCAGCTCGCTACAATCTAGAGGCCACGGGGAAGATTCTTCTCGTCGATAAAGCATACAGATATTGGTTTGTTTTGGCACTGACGTATTTATCTACATTTGCTTATTTATACCCTGGTATGGCTCGGTTCTCAGCGAAAAAAAAAGATTTTTGCTATTGCGCTTTACGTAAATTATATACCATGCCAAAAACAAACAAGACATCAATATGAAATCATGTTCCCATTCGGGAACCATACTAAGAGCCTAAAAAGCAAGAGCAGGCCCTAACACAGTGGAGGCCCCTTTTCGGGGAGCAGGAGGCCCCCTATCAACATTGCCCCCCCCCCCTGGAAGAATTTCGTGGCGACGCCACTGGACATGTGACCTTGCGAGAATAATGAAATGCAATCATTTTCACACGGACGACCCGTGGCTGCTTATTTTATTGCCGGAGCCGGAACAGCATCAGTGCGAATAGAGTTGTTACGGTTAGACTCCGACCTGTTATTGCACTATTCAGTTTTAGCGATATACCAACCTCGCTGCTTTCATGGTTCACCATGTGCTTGGAAAGAAGCAAATAGTATGCACGTTGTTGGACTCGTTTGCGCTCTGTCGTGAAACAGATGATGCCGGTTGTGGTAGCCATCAACGAGATCCAAGGACACCCGCCTGTTGCCCGGAAGCTTGAGGTCATGTCCCTGTTGCCCGGAAGCCTGAGGACACCGGCTCGTTTCCCGGAAACCTGAGGACATGTTCCTGTTGCGCAGGAAGACCGATAGTGCGTGCCTGTTACTCGGGACATGAACAGGAGAACGCGTGTTTGTTCCTGCAGTGCTGCTGGAGTTAGGAACATCGCCCGTCCACGTCAGCCGCCATTCACGTCATTACGCGCCGGCACGGGGCTGAGGCGGTAGTTCTCTTGGAAGGTCATCGTAAGATATATTTCCGAATGCAGGATTTGTGGTAATTGATTCGAACTATCATGAACCCGTCGCTGAATGCCGATGCCAATACAAATACATCTCTGACGAACACGTCGCTGAATACGAAATCGACGTTAACTTGACGTACTTGCTTAAGGCTGCCCACGACTCCCCTCCATGGTCTTGGCTTCAGTACGTCCACAGCATCTTATCATGCTGACTGCGGAGGACATATCGCCACCATCTTCCTGGAGCTTCTGAGACAGCACATGCGTAACTGACGTGATGCCTGCCACATAGTGCAGTGCTGCAATGAACTCAGGGTCCTTGACGGCTCTCAGCATCGCAACGGCCTTTGAAGCAACATTAGCACATGACCACTTACCTACATGGCTCAAAGCCAGCACGACAGCGTCAAACAATTCGATGAAGCAGACTATAGCATCGTGACGTGCCACCCATCGCGTTTCGCAAAGATGCTCCAGTTTTTTCCGCTTGCTCTCTGGGGATACCTTTTGCACAGCCGCCACAAACAGTGCACGAAGCTTCGGGCTCGAATAGACTTAGTCTACGACGTCTCGTACCACTCCATACATATTCCTCATGATGGGCTGCTTGGATGCGGTTACCAGGGCGAGGTTAAGGGAGTGCGACCCGCAGTGCAGAGCACAGCTCGAGGGTTTTGTGCCTTGATGGCTGCGGCAGCTCCACGCACTTCCGAGCTCATTACTGCCGCGCCATCATAGCCCTGACCAACGCAGTTGTTTATGTCCAGTTTAACTTCCTTGATGGCATCCATGATCTCCCCGCTCCCAAATTTTTTTACCGGGCACCTTGGGTTCTATCGCCTCACTTTTTGCGACTTCTTGGGGCCACTAGTGTTGTTTGCAGGGGCCCCTGTTCGTTTTTTTGGGCCCCAATGTGGTTTTTAGGGGCCCGTGCTATCTTTGGGGCCCAGCGTAATTTTCCGTGGCTCCTGCGCGACTGTTTTGGACCGCAATGTGATTTTTAGGGGCCCCAGTGGGATATTTTGGGCCAAAATGTGATGTTCAAGGGCCTTGGTGTTATTATAGGGCCCAAGCGTCATTTTCAGGGTCTCCTGTTCGAATTTTTGGGCCCCCAATGTGATTTTCAGGGGTACTAATGCGATTTTAGGGGACCCCCAGCTGATTTTTTTAGGGCACCTGGCGCAATTTTTCCGAACCCCGGCGCGATCCTTGGGGCCCCCACAACCTTTCAGGGGAGGGGGGGGACATGGCCAACTTATCCCCCCCTTCCGTACGCCACTGGCCTCCTCACCGCACACCACGTAGACGGAGGGTACTGGAAACTCGCCCTGACATACGGGGAGGCCCTTTCCACAAATAGCTAAGCTGCCGAAGGAGGCTTCCCACAGGACCACGGGATGGCAGAAGAGGTCCCCAGGCAATGAGAGGAGGCTTATAAGACGGGAGACGAGACGTTTAGGAGAGTGAAGGAGGGCCTCAGCATTCGAGGTCACAAAGACTTGAAGGGAGCCACTCAGGTTAGACGAGGAAACCCCCGAGGCGTGCAGACAAGAGGCCTGAAATATAATGCTCCGAAAGGGGAAGACCCTCAGGGATGGAAGAGAAGGCCCCTGAAACGGGGTAGTACGACCATAGACTATGGGAGATGGCCCACCAGGACTGCCCACCGGAACTGAGAGGAGGTCTCCAATTTGGAATATAGTGCTCCAATATGGTAAAGAAAGCCCTCAGCGATGGAAGGGGAGGCCCCTGCAACGGGATAGTAGGAACAATGACTATGGGAGATTGTCCACCAGGATGGCCAACAGGAAATGGGAAGAGGCCTCTAATTTGGAAGAGTATACCTACCTACCTGTGGGAGAGAAGAGGAGTTCTCCAAGACGTGAACGGATGCTAAAAAGATGTGCAAAGAGGCCTCCAACATCGAGGAGGAGGCAAGACATGGAAGGAGACCTCTAGGTGAGGAAAGGAGGCCTCCAGGACTGGTGGACTTGTGAAATTATATGGCATTTTAGGAATAGGAATATAGGACCAGTTGATGACATACAGGGACCTCTTCTGACGGCACCAAGAACCCCTTTTAGCAAAGCTGGAGATCTCTAACCAATCCAGGTGGTCTAGGTCCTTCTTTTCAGAACATATTTTCAGATTTAATAGGGAAAATGATAGCTTGACATTATGCAGGGTACCAGGCCAGGAAGGTCCGGACGTCCCCACTCCACCCTGCGACCCGTACCCGGAATATCCAGCCATGCCTTATAGAACTACAGGAAAGGGCATCATTTTAGTCACTACAGCATCACTACGCACTACAACATCATCAACAACCTGCAATGCAGAACTATACTGGAGAGGACCTCGAGTCGTCAGAAAGGGCCCTTGGACAGACGACTTGGACCCTAGCCGTAAAATGGTCCCTAAACTGATGGAGGGGCCTAAGCTGTTGAAAGAGGGCCTCCGGCCTGACAGAGGAAGTCCTGGATGGATCTCTAAGGAGGGTCCCTACGCCGACGGAGAGGACATCTAGCCGCAAGGGGTCCATCGGAGAGGACCCAGAGCCGGTATGGAGGGCCTCTGGGCCGATGGGGGCCGAAATCGCACCGGGGCTTTTGAAAGAGGGGACTCCTCCCGGACGGAGGTTGTCCTGAGCCATGGAACAGGGTTCCTGAGCCGACGGAGGGGGCCCCAGCCCGAGACCGCGGGTTGCTGGGTCGGCTTCTGTTCACGCTCATGGGGAGGGGCTCAGAGCTCAAGCTAACAGCAGGCCTCATGCCAATAAAGAGGCTCCCGAGCTACGGAGACGATCCGGGCCAAAGCGGCGATTTCATGGAGTGAAGGGGCACCCGCCCCCTGGCGAGTCCGATGGGGCTGTCCAGTCGACCACTCTAGGGAGCAGAGATATAGCCCAGGAAACACTGGAGCGCAGCTAACAGCGTGCGTATAAAGGGCTCTTGAAACCTGAATGTGTCAGCCCGAGGCCTGGCAAGGGCCGAGGAGACAAGAGAGGGCCCGCATTGACCTATACATATGCATATATATATATATATATATATATATATATATATATATATATATATATTAGAAGTAATCTCACATTTTCGGTAAAATTTGGAAGTTTCGATGTTGCGCTGGAGCAGCCATGTTACAGGTGTAAGTATACTATAGGTGGAAGGATACTATAGGTGTAAGCACCAGTGTATGACATGGGAAAGGCATATCTCCGTCGTAGTATGTCGTTATTGCTGTGGCGTCCTGATAGGAAATGCCAGCATGAGATGCCTCATTCCTCTCCAAACGAGACCAATGCCAGCATGAGATGCCTCATTCCTCTCCAAACGAGACCAATATTAATCGAATCACTAGTATTCCCCGCATACATTATTGTATGGCCATAGCCGCACGTCTGTGAGAAGAAAAGGCCGCAGTACTGGGTCAGCTGTCGAGCTCGCATATTTACTGGATTGAATTGCCGGCAGTGGCGCAGCCAGGATTTTCTTAAGGGAAGGGGCGGGGAGGGGATGGCGACCCCCAAAACTGTGAAGAAATAGAGAAAGCTTCAGAAGCGCGCCGAAATTTATGGTTTGGCGTGATAAAACTATCAAAACTTCTCATTTCATCTAGTGTGATTTTGGGTGCTAATAGGGTGGGGCCCTTGGCTGCGCCTCTGGGTGCCGGGAACACAAGACGACTGCTCTGAGGAAACTTAGTTCGCAAAACCTGAAGCTACCTTCGAGCGACGGAGCATGCACATTGCTATTGAACGCCCCCCGGATGGATACACATGACATTGCCATGCATCGCCTGATCCTAATCCGCGAGCTTGTCGGTCCCCAGCGCGGCCGTGTCATGTCGTGAGACCAGGACTGCTGATGTCGGCCCCCTGCATATTCCGCGCACGAACACTGAGTTTGAGGACGTACTTTCCGGCCTCGGTACACATAGACACTGAGCCGGCTTCCAGCTGTAGGGATATATGAGACGTGCTTGGAATTGTAATTCAAAACTAGGCTTGCTAAACGCATATCACACCGGATAGATGGTGTGGTTCAGGGGACCTTGATTGTCTATTTATAACGGATTTTTTCCTTGCTTTCGCATTTTGCTTTTGCACTTTGCACATGTGCCATAACACTATTAATGACTGGGTGTGCTGAAAACCCATGTGCCACGAAGCCGCCGAGATACACACACAGACACACACACACACATACACACACACATATACATATATATATATATATATATATATATATATATATATATATATATATATATATATATATATATATATATATATATATATATATATATATATATATATATATATATATATATATATATATATATATATATATACATATGCATACATACATATATATATATATATATATATATATATATATATATATATATATATATATATATATATATATATATCATTTGCCATCAATATCATGCCGATAGCCTATCAAGCTCCGTTTGTTTTCCGGTTTTTTGTTTGTTCGTTTTTGTTGCCTACATTGATGGTTAGCGATCGGCATGAACTTGAAAGCACACTGATGCATCAGTTGTAGCATAATGGCCAGTCATGTGGATGCAGAAATGTTCTTTGCAATTCCTGACGGATATAGTAACGCAAAATTAAACCATGGCCGGACGGAAGTCCAGTGTTGGCTTCGCATGGAAACATTTCAATTTTGTCCGCCCTAATCGTGACAACAGTGTGCACAATACCGACTATTAACAGGCCTGCTAATGGTGATCCGGGGGAGCAAGGTCATCGCAATGACGTTTGCTGCCGAAAATATCGAAGGAAAAGACTCACCGTTCATCGATCGAACTGATACACCGTTTGTAATCCAGCTGGACTTCCAGCTGGTGCAGTGACATGGTGCAATCCAGCTGACAAATGGATTACAGCAACTAAGGTGAGTTATGAGCCGCCGATTGTGAACTCTGTTCGGCAGACAGCTGCCATTCGTCAGGGACTTTGCGTCGACAAGCGGGATGCACCGGCGGAAATTCTGCTGTCTCCCACGGCTGGACATTACGACGACATCACCGCGCGGAATGAGTCACCTGCGTCCGATGCAACATCCGACGGGTGGGAATTTTACGAGGGGCATTCATGCTATTCAGTGCACGGTGCCGGGCCAAGGGATGGCGTCGTGACGACATGGATTAGGTTAATTGCCCACTGGGTGATGCGGACAACGACTTTACTGAGCATATTGATGCACTGGCGACGGCACATATCGGGCTCTGGGCTCAGAGCCCTCCCCTGCGCGAGCAGGATGGGGCGCCGTAACCCTGGCGGAAGAGAATAGAAATTCACCGATTTCGATATATAAAGGCATAAAGACATCAAAGATCAGTGCAACTATGAGCCACAAGGGCCCTTCTTGGTTGCACTCTGGACACTGAACCAGTTGCCCACCAAATCCGTTGATCAACCCTCCCTTGAATACAGAAAAACAAGCCCCCTATTTTTATAATGATTGTCTATGCTGTTTTTAAAGATGTTCAGTGTGTTGCTACTGACAATTGTTCCTAGCAGCTGGTTCCAGTGTTCTACTACCCTGTTGTTGAAGAAAGACTGTCTTAACCTTGTCCTGCCGTGATTAACTTTAATTTTGAATTGATGACCTCTAATTGCATCATTTCTGTTAAATTCAAACATTTCCCTGAGATATCCCTGTTCCTGACCATGAACAAATTTAAAAACCTCGATGAGATCTCCTCTCAGCCTTCTATATCTAAGTGAAAACATATTGAATTTCTTCAATCTGTCCTCATATGCCAGGTTGCCTATACGATTAACCATTTTTGTTGCCCTCTTTTGTACTCTCTCTAAAAGCCAACAATCTTTCTCATAACAAGGAGACCAAGCTTGGACACAGTATTCCAAATGTGGCCTGACATATGCACAGTAAAGCTTCCTGATGACCTCCTCACTTTTGTATGATACATTCCTATGTATTGCCCCAAGCATTCTTAGTGCCTTCTTCCTGGCTTCTTTGGTCTGTTCTGATGCCCCCAATTTTGTGTTCAAAATAACACCTAAGTTCTTCTCCTGCTGAGTCACAGATAGTACTTGGCCCCCCATCAAGTATGGAGCCTTCATATGCTGCCTACCTAGATGCATGACTTTGCACTTATCAAAATTAAACTTCATTTGCCATTTTTCGGACCACTTCACAAGCTCGTCTAAGTCTTTCTGCAGCAAGACCTGCTCATCGTGCCCCGTTATTTCCCTAAAGACCTTCAAATCATCTGCAAATTTCAAAACCTTACTGCTTAGGCCACATTCAATGTTATTTACAAATATAATGAACAATAGTGGCCCCAGTACTGACGCCTGGGGGACTCCACTAAGAACATTTTGCCATGATGACTTTGTACCATTTAGTATCACTCTCTGCTGTCTATCTGAAAGCCACAACTCTATCAATTTTAGGATGCTACTTGCAATACCATGGACCTGAAGCTGCACCATTAACCGTTCACGGGGTACCTTGTCAAAGGCCTTACTAAAGTCTTACTAAATATGAGTACTGAGAGAGCATTGCATTTTTATTCATGAACAGCAGATTCAGGCTGCTGGTGTTTTAGAACTTAAAAGCAGTAGAGCATAATTATTACAAGTAATAGTTTACAATTAGTAGTAAACGCTATATGAACACCAAGAACTCTATGGTTTAGGGGCGCATCGACTGCATAGGTCATATAGCGAATACCAAGAACTCAAAAGACACTAAGATTATTAGTGTTCAGTGGCGTAGCCAAGGAGGAGCGAAGGGGGCAGCTGCTCCTGGAGGGTCGGGTCGTTCACGCATATATATATATATATATATATATATATATATATATATATATATATATATATATATATATATTCAGTTCGTTCACCCTGTATCTACCACCCGATCGCAAAATTCCAGTTGCATAGCATAATTTTGACGGATAAATTATCGTACCCCAATTTATCATGCCCACATAGTGAGGCATGGCCGTCCGGTGCCTTCGCCCCCGACCATGTCTGTCCATTTGTCAACTGGCCATCGCAGCCGGAGGCGCTAACAGCGAGCGTGTGTGGCTGCTCCAAGCCGTTGTGCACAACGGTGTTCTTGGCGGTCCTGGTGGTGTGTTGGCGGTCCTGGTGGTGTGTTGGCGGCCCTGGTGGTGTGTTGGCGGCCCTGGTGGTGTGTTGGCGGCCCTGGTGGTGTGTTGGCGGTCCTGGTGGTGTGTTGGCGGCCCTGGTGGTGTGTTGGCGGCCCTGGTGGTGTGTTGGCGGCCCTGGTGGTGTGTTGGCGGTCCTGGTGGTGTGTTGGCGGCCCTGGTGGTGTGTTGGCGGTCCTGGTGGTGTGTTGGTGGCCCTGGTGGTGTGTTGGCGGCCCTGGTGGTGTGTTGGCGGTCCTGGTGGTGTGTTGGCGGTCCTGGTGGTGTGTTGGCGGTCCTGGTGGTGTGTTGGCGGTCCTGGTGGCGTGTTGGTGGCAATAGATGGCGTGTTGGCGGTCCTGGTGGTGTGTTGGCGGCCCTGGTGGTGTGTTGGCGGTCCTGGTGGTGTGTTGGCGGCCCTGGTGGTGTGTTGGCGGCCCTGGTGGTGTGTTGGCGGCCCTGGTGGTGTGTTGGCGGTCCTGGTGGTGTGTTGGCGGCCCTGGTGGTGTGTTGGCGGTCCTGGTGGTGTGTTGGCGGCCCTGGTGGTATGTTGGCGGCCCTGGTGGTGTGTTGGCGGTCCTGGTGGTGTGTTGGCGGCCCTGGTGGCGTGTTGGTGGCCCTAGATGGCGTGTTGGCGGTCCTGGTGGTGTGTTGGCGGCCCTGGTGGTGTGTTGGCGGCCCTGGTGGCGTGTTGGTGGCCCTAGATGGCGTGTTGGCGGTCCTGGTGGTGTGTTGGCGGTCCTGGTGGTGTGTTGGCGGTCCTGGTGGTGTGTTGGCGGTCCTGGTGGTGTGTTGGCGGTCCTGGTGGTGTGTTGGCGGCCCTGGTGGTGTGTTGGCGGTCCTGGTGGTGTGTTGGCGGCCCTGGTGGTGTGTTGGTGGCCCTAGATGGCGTGTTGGCGGTCCTGGTGGTGTGTTGGCGGCCCTGGTGGTGTGTTGGCGGCCCTGGTGGCGTGTTGGCGGCCCTGGTGGTGTGTTGGCGGTCCTGGTGGTGTGTTGGCGGTCCTGGTGGTGTGTTGGCGGTCCTGGTGGTGTGTTGGCGGTCCTGGTGGTGTGTTGGCGGTCCTGGTGGTGTGTTGGCGGTCCTGGTGGTGTGTTGGCGGTCCTGGTGGTGTGTTGGCGGCCCTGGTGGTGTGTTGGCGGCCCTGGTGGTGTGTTGGCGGCCCTGGTGGCGTGTTGGTGGCCCTAGATGGCGTGTTGGCGGTCCTGGTGGTGTGTTGGCGGTCCTGGTGGTGTGTTGGTGGCCCTGGTGGCGTGTTGGTGGTCCTAGATGGCGTGTTGGCGGTCCTGGTGGTGTGTTGGCGGCCCTGGTGGTGTGTTGGCGGTCCTGGTGGTGTGTTGGCGGTCCTGGTGGTGTGTTGGCGGCCCTGGTGGTGTGTTGGCGGCCCTGGTGGCGTGTTGGTGGCCCTAGATGGCGTGTTGGCGGTCCTGGTGGCGTGTTGGTGGCCCTAGATGGCGTGTTGGCGGTCCTGGTGGTGTGTTGGCGGTCCTGGTGGTGTGTTGGTGGCCCTGGTGGCGTGTTGGTGGTCCTAGATGGCGTGTTGGCGGTCCTGGTGGTGTGTTGGCGGCCCTGGTGGTGTGTTGGCGGTCCTGGTGGTGTGTTGGCGGTCCTGGTGGTGTGTTGGCGGCCCTGGTGGTGTGTTGGCGGCCCTGGTGGTGTGTTGGCGGCCCTGGTGGTGTGTTGGCGGCCCTGGTGGTGTGTTGGCGGTCCTGGTGGTGTGTTGGCGGCCCTGGTGGTGTGTTGGCGGTCCTGGTGGTGTGTTGGCGGCCCTGGTGGTGTGTTGGCGGTCCTGGTGGTGTGTTGGCGGTCCTGGTGGTGTGTTGGCGGCCCTGGTGGTGTGTTGGCGGTCCTGGTGGTGTGTTGGCGGCCCTGGTGGTGTGTTGGCGGTCCTGGTGGTGTGTTGGCGGCCCTGGTGGTGTGTTGGCGGTCCTGGTGGTGTGTTGGCGGCCCTGGTGGTGTGTTGGCGGTCCTGGTGGTGTGTTGGCGGCCCTGGTGGTGTGTTGGCGGCCCTGGTGGTGTGTTGGCGGCCCTGGTGGTGTGTTGGCGGCCCTGGTGGTGTGTTGGCGGTCCTGGTGGTGTGTTGGCGGTCCTGGTGGTGTGTTGGCGGTCCTGGTGGCGTGTTGGTGGCCCTAGATGGCGTGTTGGCGGTCCTGGTGGTGTGTTGGTGGTCCTGGTGGTGTGTTGGCGGTCCTGGTGGTGTGTTGGCGGTCCTGGTGGTGTGTTGGCGGCCCTGGTGGTGTGTTGGCGGCCCTGGTGGCGTGTTGGTGGCCCTAGATGGAGTGTTGGCGGCCTTGGTGGCATGTTGCCGGTCCTGGTGGCGTCAAAGACGAACATGTCCAAGATAATTCATTCGGATGGGAATTAATTAGTTTCCCATACCGTGAATGTATTCTACTCGATTTTGGTTTGCTCAATGTCAAACAATTAAATTGGAAGCACATTTTACAAGATTATCTACGTATATATAGCCTAACTTTTGGTTTCAGAAAAACAAAACAAAAAACAACAGCACCGCCCGGCCTGGCTTAAACGAAAAGTTTATTAGCTATAAAATCTAACCATTACCATTGGACAAATCATTAGGCTATATATACGTAGATTATTTAATTGGAAGCACATTTTACAAGATGATCTACGTATATATAACCTAATTATTTGTCCAATGGTAATGGTTAGATTTCAAAGCTAATAAACTTTTGGTTCAAGATAGGCCAGGCGATGCTGTTGTTTTTTTCTCCTTTGTAAGATGATGGAGCATTATACGAGTTGTAACTATGATTGCAAAATTTAACTAGTAATAAGTCTTTTCATTTCATATATAGGACACTGTGCAGGGGCATTGATCCCACTGTTTTTCTTTGTGTGTAGAACCTGCAAAATATGCATAAGGCATTCATACAATGTTTCATGTGTGTGTGTGTGCATGTGGTAGACAGAGTCCACTGTACCACAGAACAATTGGTTGTTCGAGCTGAAGTCAACTGGAATAGGCAGTGGCGTATTGAAGGGGAAAAATATAATTACTCTCTCTGTCGAGAGCTGCGGGCTCAGAAATAATCGTACAAGGATCGATAAAAATGCGCCGGACCCCCGGAAATCACGCCGGGCCCTTGAAAAATCGAACCATAACCTAAAAAAATCACACTGGGGCTCTACAAATCGCACCAAGGGCCACCAAAAATCGCGTAGGTCACCCAAAAACGTTTCCGGCTACAACAAAACCGCGATGAGGCTTTAAAAAAACGCTCAATGTCCCAAACATATCGCGCCGTGGGCACGAAAAACCGAACCGAGACCACGAAACACGACGCCGGTGCCCGAAAAAGCGATCCAGGCTCTGAAAGATTCAGAAGAGGCTCCCAAAAATCACACCTGAGCTCACAAAAATAGCGTTTAGCCCCAAAGTTATCGTAGGGGCTCCCAAAATCGCATAGGGTTCGGAAACTACCGTACAGGAGCCCCGAAATAGTTGGTCCGTGCCAGAAAAATTGTGTGGGTGCCCTAAAAATATCGCAATCCGGTCTCGAAAATAAATGGAGAAGGTATCCTCAAAAACCGTGGTGGGTCTAAAAAATCGTCCTGTCACAACAAACTGTGTAGAGCCAAGAAAAAACATGCCGAGGTTCCGGCAAGAACAATTACACCGGGAGCCGGCAAATCGAGCCGGGACTCCCGAGATCACGCCGGGACATCGAACAAAAATGACCCGAGCTCCGAAAAGATGAGAAATTTCCACAATCGTGTGAGGCCCAGAAAACTCGTGTCGAAGCCTCGAAGCATCGCCATCATTCCAGGGATTTTTTATTCGAGGTCCGTATCTTGACCTCTAGCCGTCTCATCATCAGCCAACATGCAAATGTAAGGTATACCGCGGTCTCTCCATGAAAAGAGCTTTCTAACGGCCTTTATATTTCATCCCAGCTTACGTAGGGAGCTCGTGGAGGAGGTACTTTCAAAAGCCCCCTCCCGGCATGGCGAGGGTGGATTTACCGGCCCTCCCGACGAGGGAAGCTGTGCGGTGCCACAACATTTCTCGATAATTGACGTGCATACATATACATCGTCACTGCTAGGCTACAACTATTTTTTTTAGTAGCTTAGGTAATGGAACTTCAGAAAATGTAGCACTACGCCTTGGATAGGAGCCCCCCCCGGCGAGAAACGTTGCGCCTCCCGTGGGTAATGCACCCGTACACTAATGCCCGTACAATAACTCACCCAGTAGAACGCACTTGATGCCCAGTGCATTCAATTGGCATTATAATTGGATGCGTTTTATTGGTAAGCAGACATCTGAATGCTAAGTGTCTGTTGCGTCGCCGTCGTCATGCTATCGCTATCTCCTGGAACCGAAATTAAATATTTTGTTCTGATGCAGGAATGTGCATCGTAGTATACCTTGCAAATCCGCATACTCCCGCATACGTGCGCTATATTCTCTCATTGACCATGCACGTGCCCATTATTTTCACTGTATATCACGGAAGCAAAGGTCGCTGAAAATATTATTGTATTGCTTGATCAGTGAACTGATCACTTTAACAACTTTGTATCGCAATATTTGGTACAAACAACACACAAGAAACACATGGACGGATGATATTTGAAGCTCATATGTACACAGCGCAAACAACAGATCCCCCAACCCTGCGTCTAGTGTTCACTCTATTGCCTACACTATTCGCAGTACCGTCCTACTCTACCTATACGGTCTACCACGTCCAATAATAAATATTCCGGATTGTTCTAATGTTGTGTCACGATGCCTCATCCATTTCTCAATTTGGCCCCGAAATCTGCATCGATGATGTGTGCTGTTGGCGCTGGAAGTTGGCATCGATGATGTGTGCTGCTGGTGCTAGAAGTGGGCATCGATGATGTGTGCTGTTGGCGCTGGAAGTTGGCATCGATGATGTGTGCTGATGGTGCTGGAAGTCGGCATCGATGATGTGTGCTGCTGGTGCTAGAAGTGGGCATCGATGATGTGTGCTGTTGGCGCTGGAAGTTGGCATCGATGATGTGTGCTGCTGGTGCTAGCAGTTGGTATTGCCTTCTGTGCTGCTGGTGCTGGCAGTTGGCATTGCCTTCTGTGCTGCTGGTGCTGGCAGTTGGCATTGCCTTCTGTGCTGCGCTACACCAGCCGTCACATTAGCCACCTCTTGATTGTGGTATTGTGATGAATCTGTGAGTATTGTGATGAATCTGTGAGTATAAAGCGCTCGGCAGTCAACCCTTGAGTGCTGAACACAGGGCCGGACCAGCACTTCTCGAGTGGGTGGGCACAACCCCGGGAATGAGCCAGCCTCTATTCGAGGGTGCCACACTCGGCACACACTGGATCACCTTCCGCGGGCGGCCGTCGTCTCTGGAGTGCGTCATTCAGGGGACATTGCACTGTCCACAGCCGTCCACTCAGACGAGAGGCGCCCCCAGCCGGCCGGAAACTGCCCGCCTGGGCGCGGCGTGTGACGTCACGGGTCACGGGAGATGTCATGACGTCACGGGGAGACGTCAGATGTCGGGCGATGTCGACTGGGAGCTGGCCGGCTGTCGAGCCTGAAACACGACATGGGTCATTGGGTTAGCTGACGTTGAGCCCTATTTTAGCAACATGTTGGTCAGGAAGCGCCGCTCAACATAACGTGGCTTAAGACTGCTGGCACGTCGCGCATGTGGGTGCGGCTGCCTCCGAACAGTAATGAACTCCCTTACAAACGTCAGACCTACTGCATTGATCGAACCTGGTTCGCCTCCTACCTCTCGGGCCACACTCAATCTGTTTGTGTGGCTGACGGGCAGGGGCATCTTCACCTTTCCAGACTCCTTCCAAATTCAAATAGCGTGTTTCGGGGATCCTCTCTCGACCCCCTCCTGTTCCAAATATTTTTATCCTAATGATCTCTTCCTATTTGTAGATAAGGCTCATGTGGTGCAGTACGCTGATGATACCCAACTTTTGGTCCATGGGAAACACGATACCCTTGCCTAATCGTCTCGTTAGAAACACTTCTTGCTGATCTCGACCATTGGTTTCATGATAATGGCCTTGAAGTAATACCACAAAAACCAAATTCCTTGTCTTTGGCTCTCGTTCAAACTAAAGCGGAATAACCCCATCACTATCAACTTCAAAGAGGACCCCGTCCCTGATCGTCCAACAGTAAGGAACCTTCCGTTCTTTTCGACGAGCATCTCACGTGGGACGCTCATGTCTCTACCTTCCTAAAAAAAAGTGCAACGGTATCCTCATCGCTCTCACATTCCACGTGCGTCACTGCATTCCCTCGAGCCTACTTTCTATTATTGCCAACGCATAACGTGTCGGACCTATTTTAAACTGACTCGGTGCCTATAATATTTATTTATTTATTTCACGATACATGGCCTCCACGTATAGTGGCTGTTATGGACAGTCTGGGAGAGAATAGCTCTTTCTATGTGGAAATGACGCTTTTACAGTACAATAAGCATAATCACGAGTGGGAAGACCGGGTGAATAAGTCAGCCTTGCTTCAATTGTGCTCCCAGACTTAACCCTCCCCGTCACTCCGGTCAGTTTCTCGCACCCCCTCACGGGGGAATTATAAACCCCCCTCTAATCTTCAAACTAAGCGTCACACGAAAGCGAAAGTAGTGTCATCGGCAAGCGCTCGATGAGAAGGGACAGAAATTACCCCCAAAATGTAATCCCTAAAAAGTGATGTCAATAGGGGAGTTTATTTGGCCACGATTGACGTCATGCTTTTGGCTGTGGGGAGTTCATTTTGGAGAAGATTAAAAAAACGAAACTTATTTGGAATCAGAAAAGGAAGGCGGAATGGACCATGGTCGCAAAATGTATGCTCACCATTTTTATTTGCAAAATTTTAAATTTTAAATTGATTAATTTTAATTTTTCCATTGGGTGGAGCACACCGATAAACGCTGCTTGGCCTCATTCGAATTGGGCTCATTCGAATTGCCTAACTTGATCAGAATATTCGATATTAGCCTAATAGGCAAATACACAAAAAGAATAAGTCATGAAAACGCAAAAACTGACTTTCCTCTGGTGCGTTTTGCTGCGTATATCAGCATAAGTAAATGCTAAGCGCTTCATTGAAGTATCTTGAACCGCTAAAGCTTGACGACTGGCTATACATATTTGGAGGTGACCTCACTTGATCATGATTAACTCAGTGACTGTGGAAGACCTGACCATAAAATTTTCACACATGTCGAATTGAGGTGGAGGAATACACGCCATATTTCGGCGCGCTGCTGTGCGCTATTTTTCACTATCCGCGGAAAACGTTCTGGCGGGGAAGGGAGGGGGGACCCCCTCCCGAGACGGCGCGTATTATTAATATGGTCATACCTTACTGATAATATAAAGTGCAAGTTTTCCCAAGGGCAACCTCTCGTGAATAAGCATGCACCACATCGGACCATGCACGTTAAAAGTGCGTGAATGGTGACACAAAACGCACAGAAGAGCGCCACGGGTGCAACACTGGCAGGCAGCGGAAAGGTCGCGCGACAGGCGCTGATTTGTATGCGAGCTGCGGTCGCCGAAGCGTCGCACATGGGCGTTTTTGTCTGTCTGGTGGTCGTGTCGCATCACGACGCACGCACAGCGGCCCGATCACTAATTGCTAATAATCTGTTGTCACTTAAAGACTCTGGCGCAAAAATACGCGCGCCATTTAATGCACCTGCCGCGACGCCGCAAAAACGTCGGCTTTGCACGGCAAAAACTTGGTGGCGACGGTGGTGCGTAGTGTTTGGCGCAGATGTCCGCCGTCGCCGCGCCGAAATGACCGGCTCGATGGCACGCATTTTTAAACGGAGCCCAAAGTGTCGTTCTGGTATGTCGACTAGAAAATTGGTCTTCCAGGTGGCACATTATAATTCACACAGCCTGGCGGGGGCAAAGCGGTTGAACTTGGCCGCCGCAAAAACGGCGCACGGCGGGCGAGCGCTCACCGGAGGAGGCTGGGAGCGGAGAGGACGGCGGCGCGCGCCCACGGCGCCACCCGCACCTCGTCGTGGCCCGCCGCCACGTCGTCGGCCGACGTCTCCGACGGCGACGACGACGCCGACGCAGACGAGGGCTCGCCGAAGTCGTGCAGCGAGGACATGTCGGCCCAGCCGAACAGCGCCAGCCGCTCGGGCGCCGCGGTCCGGCCGTCGGCCGACAGGCGCGGCGACGGCAGCGCCTCCTGGCGCGGCACGGCCACCAGGTCAGGCACCCGCTGGTTGGCCTCCTGCCAGGGCGGGCTCAGTGTCCATGGCGCGGCCTCCTGTGTCGGCGCCGGCTCGGCGGCCGCCTCCAGCGTCTTGGCCGAGTGCTGCGCGTGCAGCCGCAGCGGCGAGAAGCGCGCCGCGCGCATCACCACCGCGTCACCGGCGCCACCCCGCCGCGCCGCCGCCGCCGAAGCCGAAGTGTCCGTCGGCGCGCCGCTCGGTGGCCGGCGACGGCGCGTTCTGCGGCGAGCCGCGGCCGCCCCAGCCGGAGCCGGCGCCGTAGCCGCCGTAGCCGTCCGGCTGGCCGTAGGCCATCAGGCGTCGCTTGATGGGCAGCGGCTGGCGCGGCGGACTGCCGGCAGGCGGCACCACCGTCGGCGCGCACAGCCGCCGCCGCGGCGACGTCGGCGACGGCGGCCGCCGCTGCTGCGGAGACGCCGGGTACGGCTGCGGTGGCGGCTCCGGCCGCGGCGGCTCCGGCGCGCCGTAGCCGTGCTCGTAGCGCGGCCACTGGCCGGGCTCGAGGCCGGCGTACGCGTGGTAGGAGGCGGTCGGCAGGCCGTACTGCTGCGGCGACAGTATCGGCGCCGCCAGATGGTGGGCGCCCGGGTGCGGCGAGATGGGCGAGTGCAGGTAGGCGGAGTGGAGGGCGGCAGCCTCGGCGGCGTGTGGATGGTGGTGATGCGAGTAGCTGAGCAACTGCTGGTAGTAGCCGGAGGCGGACGGCTGCGCGTCGTACTGCAGACTGTATTGCAGCTTGCCCTGCATCGAGTAGTAGTGGTAGAGCCAGGCGTTTGCGCGCATCACGGCCGCCTCCTCCTCGCTGGAACAGAACAGCCGGTGCGGTCAGCTTGTGCACTGTCCCAGTCCGCCTGTTCTAGCACACCGCCGGCTGGCTCAGGATCGACTCAAGACACACTCACTCAGGCGTAGGAAGACGCCTCGGTGTCTTTGCGGTGCATTCACTTCCTGCTTAGGTACGGTTGATACCTTTGCTTAGCTTGGAAATTTATGAAGAAATACCATTCGCATTTGCAAATATCACATGACGGTTAGGTACACGTGGAAAGCTCGATAGATGCCCTTGTATCCAAACTCCAGCTCCACATTATGCAGGCAAGAACGTACTATTGCGCTTCTATACGCACGAGCTTGTGCGAGTCTTGTGTGCCAACTCAGCTGCCGCCAGTACCCAGCCAAAACACAGACATCACCCGAACGGCACGACCCGGCGGCGTCGGGCCGAACACGAGCGGGTAACACGCGCGCGCCCTGAACGGCCCATCACGAGTCTCTCACGTCCTGTGTGGTCCGTTAGCTGCCGTGACACGGTAGCGCGCCGCCTGGCTACCTTACGGCCAAATACGAGCGGCCACGACTCGGCACGAGCTCGGGTGTCCGCCGCGCGGTGGTTCACTCACGGCCGCGCTGCTGGTTGCTTGGTGCACCGGTGACAGGCACGGTCGTGCGCTATTTGCCCGCACTATCCACGCTCCTCATCACTTCTCAGATCACCAAGCGTCATTTGGTTAGTTTATAAAATATTAATTTTGGTGGAAAAGAATGAATAAAATACAACTTATTAAAACAACAATATAAAATTGCCACTGATCAAGCACGTTGATTTCAGACCGCGCCTGTTTATTGCGTAGTAGGTTGTTTCGTGAACACCTACAACATGCTTAGCGTCGAGGCTTTGTCTCCTGCAATACTAGATGCCAAAACCTGACAGGAGTGAACGGCAGTCGAGACGGAAAGTGCTGATTCGTGTCCGAAACATCATGCTTACGGCATTCTTAAATTAGCTGGAAGTCGGTTTAAAGTGAAAAAGGATAAAACCATGGCGCCCTATGCATCGGATCGCAGCTCAAGGTCCTAAAACGAAAATCATGTATCTTCTTTACATGCACAATACAAGCCCGGGAGTTACCTGCCTGATTTCATCGACAGTACCCAAAACAGCATCTCCACGAATGCCATATAAAAACCGGCCGCAGCAGCGGCTGGGTGCCTGCCGCGCCTCCGGGAGCTGTTCGACCAGGCATGTGCGACTGCAAGCGATCACTCCTCAGCTTAGCGTCCCAGCAGCGTCCTGCTGTCAGCCTAACTGCTTGCACGGCACCTTTTAGATTGCGTGTGCCGAGAACAATTCAAAAACGATCATTTGTGCCAACACTTTTCCGCCGCCGCCGCCCGCCCGTTCACACAGTCGACTTAGGCGGCAATAATTGGGCCGTTAATTATGTTGGAGCTAATCCAGCGTCGGAGGTAGCTGACAGTGGAAATTGTCGCGACCACATCTGCAATTGGTGACGTCACCGGTGAAATGGGCGGCGGCTGTCAACTGCGCTCGGCACCACCACCAGCTGCTATCGCCAGCATCTCCCAATCAGTTGACCACCGAACCCAGAAAAGAGCGCATGCGGAGCTGCGGTCGGCGACCAAAAATCAGCCAGAGCTGTCATCAGAGCAGCACCGGCAATGCCGCTGGCTGCACGGGACAGTATTTTTGTGACGAGCTGCTGATCTGGCCTCTCCAGACGGCCTTTGGGTGCACATTTAAAACCACCTACGGCCGGCTCAGATGCCAATATTGGGTGCGCCAATTGCACAGCATGTCGGCAGAAGGACGCCGCCAATTGCACAGTGTGTCGGCAGAAGGACGCCGCCAATTGCACGGTGTGTCGGCAGAAGGACTCCACTGAACGTCGACAGTGACAGCAGCAGTCTCCGGATCCTGTCCAACCGGCGTGAACTCGAACAGATGACGCAGGAATTGAGGGCGTTTCACGCGCATGGCGCGTGAACGTCAGTAGGGGCAGACGATGATGCCTGTCGCACCGGGTCAATAATTCCAATTGGAAATGCGAACAATGCTACAGCGAACAACTGCGAAAAGGGCGTGCACATTTTCTCGTCGTCATCGTGGCCACTTGGACGTGAGCAGCTGCCCCTGCACGCAGTGTTGCCTCAGCTGTGTCAGCTGAGCTGTCGCACTGCCAACGGACCTGGCTCGGCACTGACCTGAGCACCTGGCAGGTACAGATGATGACCGGGTGCTGCGAGCTCTCTAGGTTGTCCTTGACCTGCAGCACGCAGTGGGCCCACATCCAGTGGCCAGAGCGGGCCTGCAGGCGCAGCAGCAGGATGCACGCGCGGTCCTGCTCCGACGAACTGACTGAAAACACAAGTGGTAGGTGAGACTGGTGCAGTCGCAAGTTGTATAACTGCCTTAAAGCGGATGCAGCAGGTCATGTTCAGGTCGAGCAAGCTGGCGGAAGACGGCAGGTTAAACGAGCGCAACTTCAGAACGGACAGGGAGGTGTTGACAGGAAGGGGCACCAAATCGCACCCTCGATCCAATGGGAATACATTCTGAGTTGTTTTCACAACAAAACAACGGAACTGCTTTCGCCAAGCCAAATCCAACCCGAAGTGTCCCCACGTGACCAGAAGAGGTTGACGAAGTGGTTCAGAATCAGGTGACGGTCCTGGTGAATGGTGTTGCTGTCCACTTAAACCTCAAATACATTTTCAAGTCGTCGATGGTGTTTGAGACTCATTAGTCAGTGCTGAGGGACACAAAGCCAAACAACCTTACCGCTTCACTACTGCAGTCCATGCTCAGAGATACGGAGTCAAACAATCTCGGTGCATCACAACTGCAGTCCATGCTCAGGGACAAAGAGCCAAACAACCCCGCCACGTCACCACTACAGTTAATACTCAGGGACACAGAGTCAAACGACCCGCCACGTCACCACTACAGCTAATACTCAGGGACACAGAGTCAAACGACCCGCCACGTCACCACTACAGTTAATACTCAGGGGCACAGAGTCAAGCGATCCGTCACGTCACCACTACAGTTAGTACTCAGAGACAAAGAGTCAAACGACCCGCCAGGCCACCACTACAGTTAATACTCAGGGACAGAGAGTCAAACGACCCGCCACGTCACCACTACAGCCGATGCTCAGGGACACAGCCAAACAGCCCCGCCACGTCACCCCTGCAGTCGATGACACTTCAACTCGCACTACGGTGCCAAAACACAATGCTGCTCAAGTGGCCGAGGGTACTCACTGAGTTTGTGCTTGTTCTGAACCTCCCGCATGTTGTCCCAGTGCACCAGTTGGTACCAGGACAAACCCTCGATTGCCGAATTGCTGTAGCCCAGATAGAACTCCCCGCTGTCGAGGAGAAAGCTGTTAAAGTCAGCGACATTTACCCACGTCACAAGGCACCTGGCGAGTGTCGTGCCAGGCTAATGTCGGCGATGATAGCCATGCAAACGGCACGGTATCGCGAGAACGACCATGACTCACTGAGACAACAGGACGAGCGACCATGACACCCTGTCACAACAGCACGAGCGACCAGGACACTCTGAGGTAACAGGACGAGCGACCAGAACACCCCGACACAACAGCACAAGCGACCAGGACACCCTGAGGTAACAGGACTAGCGACCAAAACAACCCGACACAACAGGACGAGCGACGAGGGCACCCGACACAACAGAACGAACAACCAGGATACCCTGGCACAAAAAACGAGCGACCAGAACACCGTGAGAAAACAGGACGACGGATCATGACATCCTGAGACAACAGGACGAGGGACCAGAACACCATGAGACAACAGGACGAGCGACCAGGACACCGGGAGACAACAGCACTAGCGACCAGAACACCATGAGACAACAGGACGAGCGACTAGGACACCGGGAGACAACAAGACGAGGGACCAGGACACCCGGAGACAACATGGTGACGCCATGGTGTTGTCAACAACAGACGCAATGGTGAGTAGTCGCCGGGAGATGCAGATGCATCAACTAATGACGGCTTCTGCTCCAGCTGTAGATGGAACAGAATCACAACAAGCAGGCAATGCACAACCAAACGTTCATCTCCAGATACTAGCCGGGATTCGGTGAAGGAGGTGACGGTGGGTAGGATGGTTGGATACAGCTTCTCACATTGATCGGCTAAACCTTATGTTGCACGTTTTCGCTCCTTGAGGATCGCCTGCGACTCTCGGGCGTGACTTTGTGGCATGTGTTTATGCAAGGAAGCAGTCACGATGGCGGCGTATTTTGAGGATTGTGCAACCACGCAGCATATGGTAGCCTTCCCAGCAAGGATTCCTGTACATGCGGTAGGCTTCTTCGCAGCTCAGATCATTTGCTGTGGGTTGCGTTCACCCGACCCTTGGTGGCGATGACATCACAATTGGCGATGACATCACAGTTGGCGATGACATCACAGTTGGCGATGACATCACAGTTGGCGATGACATCACAGTTGGCGAAGATATCACAGTTGGCGATGACATCACAGTTGGCGATGACATCACAGTTGGCGATAACATCACAGTTGGCGACGACATCACAGATGGCGATGACATCACAGTTGGCGATGACATCACAGATGGCGATGACATCACAGTTGGCGATGACATCACAGTTGCACGAATGGGTGATGCTGGTCAATTGCAGTGCAATTTTAGAAACGTAGCACAATTCCATAGTGATCACAAAGCAGAAAGAAATCCAGTAGATTTGCCAGCAGTGCAAGGATGATAACAGACATAAAGGGCATGCAACGCTGTTGAGTAATTTACACCAGCACCAACAATTACGACACGCTAAGAGCATGCCAGTCTGCAGCGGCTTGGAGAAGCCGTCAGCTGACTGCGCTGACAACGTCCCAGCCGACTGCCACATGCCTTGCCATCGCACACAGCACGGAGGTGAACAACGCTTGGACACCTTTCAAATGTTCTAGAACAGACACGGGTGGAGGTCACAAGGTGATCACCGTGACTATTTCTTGACTGGTGCCGACAGGCTGCTCTGGCGATGACAGCAAACGGTACTACTTGCAACAAAACGTGCTCCGACAATTACATCCGTGCAACACAGTTCAGAGAAGCAGACCGAGACAACGGCCACCATTAGCATGGGTGCAACCACTGGGGGGGAATGTTCTCGCATTTCCAAAAGTGGCGATTTGTCCCCCACAATTTTTTACGTGTCCCCCAAGCCTCAGCTACCTGAGTATCATGACCGCAAAATTATACTTTATCATTTATAAAGTGAAAATATATATGCAAGAGAATCACCAAAAATACTAGAAACCGATCAAGCCAATCAACGGGCTTCACAGGCTATCTGTCGTTATAAAATATCCGAATGATAAGTCAGCAAACGTTAGAAATTTCTGCTTCCAGATCATTCTTGAATAACATGAATCTTGGCCATCTTGTGTTTTCGCTTCGGTGAAAAACTTGTGCTTTGCCAGGCACCAAATTTGCATTATCGCAAGGCTTTATTATAGTCTTAGGTTGCATTCCCCTGCGCATATATTGATATATCTTGAACAAACGTGACTCTGGGTGTCCTTGGATACTTTCAAGACCATGGAGCCTTAAGCAATTATGGCTTAAGTCATGGGCAGCCTTAAGCAAGTACGTCAAGCTGACGTCGTATTCGTATTCGTATTGAGCGACGTGTTCGCCAGAGGCGTATTTGTATTGGCATCGGCATTCAGCGACGGGTTTGGTTGGTTATTGGGTTTCACGACACGTCGACCGTTGAGTCACGTAGCGTCGCCAATCTCTCACGCCGATTGGCCGCGGGAGAAGAGTAGCGACAGGTGAAACTCGAACTCACAATCGTTCGATTGTGAGATGGGAAACTTACCCCTAGACTACTCGTCTCCTCAGCGACGGGTTTATGATCGTTCGAATCAATTACCACAAATGCTTCTGCTTGCACTGAACATAGGTATAACATAGCAACTACATTACCACCTTAACGGTCAAGGTCCAACGCAAACCGGTTTCTTCGGTTTCCTCCCATTTTGCCTTTTCACCCAAACCTGTCCAAAGCTGGTATCAAGCAATAGCCTGTGGTGAACCATCGTGTAACATTTCAAACCGGTGCATGTCAAGGGCAAACTTCTAGGTCAAAGGTTAGCTTGATTTATTAGATGGTGATATTTAAGCGATATCGACCGAACGGGATGTTCGGTTGCTATCGCTTCAATTTCCATCAAATGGCCGTCATTCGACGTGGCTTGTTATGCGGTATCAGAAAGCTAAGCAATCTAATTATTTGTCAAGGGCATATGCCAAGCTGATCATCCGATCCGCTCAATTTCATTTCGTTTTGGGTCAAACCCATCCAAATCTGGTATTAAGCAATAACTAGTGGTGAACACTCGAGTAACATTGCAAACCGGGAAATGTCAAGGTCAAATATTTGATTGAGTTCCTCGATGACCTCGCGTTTCGTCGCTATGGCTTAATCAATTTGCAGAAAATGGATGTCATTCGACGTCGCTTGTTGTGCGGAATCAGGTAGTTGATAATTCGAAATCATTTCGACGGGTCAAAATTCAGGCTAATTTCTTCGGTTGCCTCACATTTTTTGGGGGTGTATTCACACAAGCCTACCCAGATCCACTATCAAGCGATAGCCCATGGTGAACCATCGAGGAACATTTTGAAACCGGGATATATCAAGGTCAAACCTCAAGGTCAAAGGCTAGTTTTTTTTTAAGTCCTCGCGATTCGTCGCTATGGGTTCAATTTGCATCAAGTGGGTCTTATTTGACGCGGCTTGTGCCGTATTACAGTGTTACCAAATCGAACTAATTTCAAAGGTCAAAGGTCAAACTGAATTTTTTGGTCGCCTCTTACGTTTTTCGTCGCCATAACCTACCCACATCTGGTCTCAAGCAATAGCCCGTGGTGCACCTCGAATAACATTTCAAACTGGAACATGTCAATTTCAAACCACAAGATCGAGGGACATCTTAAATTGCTCGAAGTCCTCGCGCCTCGTCGCTATGCCTTCAATTTTCAATGTCAATACTACAAATTTACCCATTTTGTCCGCAAAATATCATTTTTAACGAGGGCAAATCTCAAAACCAGACATTGAAAAAGAAGTGGCTGAAATCCAAGTTTTGTGTGTGTGTGTGTGGGCGGGGGGCTACCCCTCTATCTTGTCCAAACTTACCGTGTTCCTGGTTTCCCCCCTTCCAAATTTCAAAACCGTGGCTACACCCACGACCATTAGGGTGTCAGCTGACGTCTCTTCAGTACATTCGTGTTCCGATTCCGCGGAAAAGTTCACCCAGGACCAAAAAGAAACATTCGAACCCCCAGAAATTAGCCGTACTTTCCTTCGTGCATGTTCGGCAAACGCCAAAAACAAGGTCAAAATTACTTCCGGCTCGATAACCGATGTGGATAAGCCAGTCCCGTTGGTGAGATGCGTAGTGGACTAGCGTTTCTTTCGTAACCACTGCAGCCTGTGGTGTGCTACCGTGCTCCGTGACACTGCAGCCTGCGGCGTGTTACCGCGCTCCGTGGCACTGCAGCCTGTGGTGTGCTACCGTGCTCCGTAACACTGCAGCCTGTGGTGTGCTACCGTGCTCCGTGACACTGCAGCCTGTGGTGTGCTACCGTGCCCGTGGCACTGCAGCCTGCGGCGTGTTACCGCGCCCGGGCACGCAGCCGTGTGTGCACCGTGCCCGGGCACGCAGCCGGTGGCTACCGTGCCCGTGGCACTGCAGCTGCGGTACCGTGCCCGTGGCACGCAGCCGTGTGTGCACCGTGCCCGTGGCGCGCGCCGTGCACCGTGCCCGGCACGCAGCCTGGGTGTGCTACCGTGCCGTGGCACGCAGCCTTGGTGGCACCGTGCCCGTGGCACTGCAGCCTGTGGTGGCTACCGTGCCCGTGGCACGCAGCCTGTCGGCTACCGTGCCCGGGCACGCAGCCTGTGTGCACCGTGCCCGTAACACTGCAGCCTGTCGTGCTACCGTGCCCGCGGCCTGCAGCCTGTGTGGCTACCGTGCTCCGTGGCACGCAGCCTGTGGTGGCTACCGTGCCCGTGGCACTGCAGCCTGTGGTGTGCTACCGTGCTCCGTGGCACTGCAGCCTGTGGTGTGCTACCGTGCCCGTACACTGCAGCCTGTGGTGTGCTACCGTGCTCCGTGGCACTGCAGCCTGTGGTGTGCTACCGTGCCCGTGGCACTGCAGCCTGTGGTGTGCTACCGTGCCCGTGACACGCACCTGTGGTGTGCTACCGTGCTCCGTAACACTGCAGCCTGTCGTGTGCTACCGTGCTCCGTGGCACTGCGCCGTGTGTCTACCGTGCCCGTGGCCGCACCTGTGTGTGCTACCGTGCTCCGTGGCACTGCAGCCTGTGGTGTGCTACCGTGCTCCGTGGCACTGCGCCTGTGGTGTGCTACCGTGCTCCGTGGCACTGCAGCCTGTGGTGTGCTACCGTGCTCCGTGGCACTGCAGCCTGTGGTGTGCTACCGTGCTCCGTGGCACTGCAGCCTGTGGTGTGCTACCGTGCTCCGTGGCACTGCAGCCTGTGGTGTGCTACCGTGCTCCGTGGCACGCGGTCGCGACGCCTGGTAAATTCACATGACAGCTCGTAAGTCAGGAGTAGAGAGCTAACATCGCTCCTCAGACATTTAATCCAAAATTGGCAAGGTGAGCTTATACCAAATATTGCTGAGGATGCCAATGTTTCACTTTTCAGCAGGTTCACGTCACACGTAGTCACATCACAAAATATAGAATATAAGATTCTTGAATATAACTGCAATCATCCTACAATGCAGTACTCGTTGTATTTTGCTTTAATTCCTGGACTACCATGCAAAATATGCTATCTTAATCAGCGGCTAGCTGCGACATTTCAGAAAATTAAACGTCTTTTTTAAAACTTATTTTGTTTTCTTTCAAGTTTAGTTTTCACACGCCTTTACAGGTGAGGATGGATGCCCTCGTCCGGAGAAAAGCCATGGTATCGTGTAAGACCTCACTGGGTCGATACGCAAACACTGAGGAAGTTAGACCTTTCCGCTTTCATTTTCATGGAAGTTAATACATATTCATTAACTTCCGAATGCACTTCTTCAATCTTAAAAATACATAGGTTACGCAGAAAACGTGATCTTGATCTTGATTGGCTCCGACGTCCTGCTTCTGCGGACCATTCATGCCAAGTCTAGTGTGGCTGTCATCGCCATCTTGTATGCAAAGTTTGCCTGCAGATGTTCATCCATACTGGACAACTACATTGCGTACGGTGCTATGTGCAATCGCATTGTGCGGTGGGACATTTGATTCCCATTCATTTGATTGGCAACCACGAGCTCTATCATGAGCTCACCGGTACAGTGCAGATTTTGAGCCTTTGACTTGTGGTGAAAATGCAGCATGATTAATTGATATGCTTTCTGTGCAAGTTCACTCGGACTAGTGTAACGTCGTCAGTTCACCGAGAGCAATGGGCGAAGATAGTTGGGCTTGCACTCGGTGCCAAAGAAGCGTGAAGCATGACGCCTGCCAGGATAACGCGTCACAACACGCGAACGAGCAATTAAACGAAGGAACAGGTCAGCGCGCTCCTCTAATTGCTTTTCACGACGCGGGTCGGTGGCTGCCAGCGGGACTGCTACGGCAACTGATTGCGACGAGTTCTTAATGGAATGCTTGCCCGTGGGTTGAGATAGGGGACATTCAAAAAATATATCCCATGGGGTATTGAAATACTTATTTGACTGTCCTACAGTACCACAAATATCGAAATAGGATGACAATTAGATGCGGACTTAGTGACTACAAAATTCAAGCTCATCTTGGTGTTGTCGTATTTGTGAACACAAGCCCACTATTTTGTCAGAAGCCAAAGTCACAGGATAAAAACATCATGTCATGCAATAAAACGGCTATCTGGCTTTCTTACAGTGCCAACAGCTTTTGGATATAATCAAAACTAGATGTGGACTTCGGCATTACAAGACCGAAACGTACCCTGCTCCTGTCGTGTTTGTTGACAGGAGCCAGGTATTTGCTGGAAAATGGGAAACATAATACACAAATTATCATACTGGGCAATAGTATATACGTTTGCATATCCTACGGCACTAAAAGCTTTCGGATACCGATAAAATTAGATGCTGACATGGACACTACAAGATAGCTTATTGTCGTCTTCCGTGTTTGTCGACACAAACCCGAGTATTGGGAGAGGGGGGGGGTTCCTTCCATTCTTTCCAAATGCGTCCTTCCATATGCATACTTCGATTAAAAATCTTCGTGTCAATGCCCGCCATGCAATATAAACTTGTAAAACGTTTAACACCACTTCGCCACCTCCGTACTCTTGATCCTTGTGGAGGCTTTTTCACATCATGTGGTGCCTGTCGCATACCTGTGAATAACAACAAGCTCACCAAGTTGATGGAACACATGATGGATCTTGCGACAAAATACGTAGCGGATACACAGAGACGCTGCATGCGCTGTATATACGCTGTATATACACAACACGCTGCATGTCCAACAATGGTGCAACTACACCCATATATTCAGGTCATTGGGTCGTGCACGTGCACGCCTTTGCATTTACATCGATGCTCGTGCACGCTCGCGCAATTATCTCAGCGAGTCGTATATGGACCTGGGCTCGTCTCAATTCTTCCGCAAACGCTGTTGATTCACGGGGATGAGCCTGGGGCAAAGCGCATGTGCCCGTGCATTCGCGTCAGTAAATAGCTAACGTTCAGTACTGTCACCACCGCCATAGGCCGCAGCCATGTGTTGCATAGACCGTAGCCATGTACTGCTTAGACCGCAGACATGTATTGCATAGACCGCAGACATGTATTGCATAGACCGCAGCCATGTATTGCATAGACCGCAGCCATGTATCGCATAGGCCGCAGCCATGCATTGCAAGGTGCCAAATCTATTGTCACCGTCATGCCAAATCTAGTGTGGCTGTCATATCAAGTCTATTGTCGCTGTCATGCCAAGTCTAGTGCGGCTGTCATATCAAGACTATCGTCGCTGTCATGCCAAGTCTAGTGTGGCTGTCATATCAAGTCTATCGTCGCTGTCATGCCAAGTCTAGTGTGGCTGTCATATCAAGACTATCGTCGCTGTCATGCCAAGTCTAGTGTGGCTGTCATATCAAGACTATCGTCGCTGTCATGCCAAGTCTAGTGTGTCTGTCATATCAAGTCTATCGTCGCTGTCATGCCAAGTCTAGTGTGGCTGTCATATCAAGTCTATCGTCGCTGTCATGCCAAGTCTAGTGTGGCTGTCATATCAAGACTATCGTCGCTGTCATGCCAAGTCTAGTGGGGCTGTCATTTCAAATCCATCGTCACTGGCACAACGAAACTATCGTCTCTGCCATGCCAAATCTATCGTCGCTGTCGTACCAAATGCATGGTCGCTGTCGTACCAAATGCATGGTCGCTGTCGTACCAAATGCATGGTCGCTGTCGTACCAAATGCATGGTCGCTGTCGTACCAAATGCATGGTCGCTGTCGTACCAAATGCATGGTCGCTGTCGTACCAAATGCATGGTCGCTGTCGTACCAAATAAATCGTCACCGAAATACAGATGCGACGGCTCGCCAGGGCTAGCACGCGAATGACGAAGGCCTGGCGATCATCCGGGACCGCGCCGAACACAGACGATACGTGTGTTGGCCGACCAAAAACACGCCCACAAAAACTGTGTCGGAACGCGAAAAAAGCGTCCCAGACTGGGCAGCGCCACACAGAAGCTATCCGTGTCCATTAGTGACCGTTCCGGAAAACATAGGGGCGGCTCGTGAGTCGTCCGGATCCCGACAGTGGCTTCCCCCTCCCCCGCCCATCTACTTTGGGTCTATCAGTTTGAGTCGCAACAGAACGGGGAATGCGTTCACTGGAGTGTTCTGGCACTGGACCTTCGTGCGGTGGTGCTCTTCCCAGCGTTACCCTCGCCTTCGAAGCTCCACCGTCATGCCTCTGCCGTCTCCACCTCGGAAAACAAAGCGTACGTGGCAGGGGAAAATATCCCGATCCGTTCAAATGTGCGAAGCTTAACACGCGCCCTGGAAGGCCTCTGAAAATTACGCGCACTGGAGGGAGGGGGGGGCGGATTCCGCCCCCCCCCCCTAAGATCTCGGCTCCTATTAAAGCTGGAGAAACGAAATTCGCAGGGTGGATTGGTACGGCAGTGAACTCTATTGTGTGCAAATTTCATGACCTTAAATCAATATCTTCAAGGTCAAATGAGGTCACATTTGTCAAAATGTTCTTGTTTTGCGTGCCTTGGCTTGTCATTGTTATGGATCGCTGTGATTGTGTTTAAATGCTCGAAAATGGGCATCAATGATGTTTTGAACATTACTAATGATGCAATGCAGATGCTAGACCCAACATTTGACCTCAGGTCACCTATATAGCAGCACTTTATCAGGTCAGTTACCTGTTCCAGTTACTGGAACCGGGCCGCCCGCCCGACTTCTCCGTCGGGCAGCTCGGGGCAATCGGCTTCGTGAAGAAAGAGTGAAAGAGTGAAGTACATGAATAAAGTATGGAAACGCAATGACAATCAGTACAAATGACAAACAGTAGTGCATTTATGACAACATTCCAGTTGATCAAGTTTGGTTCCATTAACCTGTCATGAACTTTACCTGACTTGACCTCAGTGACCTAACATGACCTTGAAACTATATAGGATATCAATGCACATCAAACAAGTCGCTAGTGTTGCCAAGAACACTTCCCTTTTGCGAATATACGGGCAGCCCCGATTTTTGTGGTCTGGCGCGAGGAATTTTTGTTTAGTTTAACGGCCCCTAACTTGAAAAATTTCGGCCGATTTCCATTTTTCTTGCTTTAAACGACGCGCCGGTCATTTCTAAGCAGGTACGCCGAAAATCGCGTATATCGACCGGTAAAATCTGCAGTTATGTACGAAAAACCGGAGGGGTGGGCGGATTTCGCCCCCCCCCCTCTCCAGTGCGCTTGTTAAAGCGATCCGCTTCACAATTAAGCACTGGGTGGGCGTGTTTTTGTGTGTTACCAAATGTCCAGATGACGTGACCTGGCCACTGACGGTAGACATTCTGGAGTGGATAACTAAGACTTCCACCTCGACCATTTCTTACTAATAAATACTGGCAGGTGCATTCCGGCATGTATTTACGTGGCAGTAATACGGTCAATCATCAATCCTCACGACCTTTCTGCTGGATGACTGTCATATTAATAGCTCAGTTAAGATCTTCTAAAACCGCTTCTGTCCATCCAAAAATGCGCACTTGAAGAGCACTATGTCATATTTGATATCTGCCCATTCTTCCAACGTCAGACAACAACACCCAACAAGTAACACAGTGTTGAAATCCTCACACTGACACCATCATGCATTAAACTAGGCTGCTTTCCAAACATTTGCATCATGCTGAGCTATCAGCCGTCTATGCATATCAACTCGTCCCAAGCGCTTATCATTAGTTCATTGTGTATGGCCGAGTTAATGGAGACTACGCTTAACTAAATGTTTACTGAATTATATATACATGTATATATATATATATATATATATATATATATATATATATATATATATATATATATATATATATATATATATATATATCCCAGATGGCTGACGTACGTTCTACTTGTTAATCCGGCTCTCTACAATGACGGTCATAGCGGAAGCTAGTAGATCGTAGAAATATGTCAATATGTAGCTGTACTGGCACAAGACCTCTCACACACCTGACAACGGTTCCGCTGCCAACGACTGTACGTTGACCAAATGCAGAGACTATTGCCGGCTGCTCACCCGCAAATCGCTGCAGCTCTCACCGATTCGGGTCGCACCGGTCACGCAGTATGCGGTCCATGTACACTGTACAGTCTCTGACAGGGAGACTTCATCCGGACATGTGTGTGGATCCGAACAATCCGAACATTTGTAGGCTATTTATATACATGGGGAATGTATGTATGTGTACCATTGTGTATATATATATATATATATATATATATATATATATATATATATATATATATATATCTACATATACATTTATATATACATACATGAGCTCAACATTCAGTTAAAATTTAAATAATATTCAGCCAAGCTTGGGTGGTGCCCATGCCCAAGCACCAACACTAAAACTGCATCCATGGCTGGAAGGCGAACCTTAGGTTGATGGTGGTCTTGCACACATTCCATGCGAGCTTGTGTGGCCATTATGGTTTCAGAGTGCATCGACCAAAATAGTTCGGGTTCGGCGGCTTAGTCCATTAAGCGCAAAATGCCAGAGTGGAGCCTATATCGGGAGCGCGCCGGGCCCGGCGGCCGGCGCGGCGATATTGGTGGACCTTGCGCCGTTTTTGCCGACCGGGGTGCCCGGGTCCATTAGAACATCATCGGCCGGCTCCCCCACTAATGCTCATTTAGTGTATGGTGGATTATGAGGCGCGGTTTTTACGCTCATATCTAATGCTGCCGGAGCCGACTGTGCAGAGACGGAATCCCAACTTGGGCGCCGCGTCTGCCTGAGATGTGGAACGGGCCCGGCGCGGCTCTGCTGCCCAGCCTGCCGACCGGGGCTGATGCTGCCCTGTCCGGGAAAACTGCGCAGACGAACTGTGCCGCCGCGGATGTGGACAACATGCGGCGGCGGCGGGGTCCGCCGCCGCCACTCTTCCACAGCCACTGCAAGAGACAGAGCACGCCAACCGTGCGACAGGCGATTCGAGGCATGTCGGAATCGGTCCCACCCCTGAGCGGATCGGTCCCACCCCTGAGCGGATCGGTCCCACCCCTGAGCGGATCGGTCCCACCCCTGAGCGGATCGGTCCCACCCCTGAGCGGATCGGTCCCACCCCGTTTTCGCCCCGGTTGTCGCACCATCGGCGCAGCGTCACGAGGACGCTGACGTCACGAGGACGAGGTGCGGTGCACAGTTGCAGATGCAGTTGCAGTTGCATATAATTGCAAGGTATATGTCGGTGAAGGACACCAGACTTCATCTTCACTTGACTCACATCTATGTCTTGTTTGTGCATGTTCCTCTTCGAAATTTAGCATAACTGCAAAGTCAGCAGTGCATACGGTATTTATACCCAGAAGCTTAACAATCAAATCCAGCAAAGCGCATGCGTCATTGTGTATTCCTGTTTCGCTTTGCAATTTCCAAAGTGTGATTCGTTGCAATTGTGCTGCAGCTGCAAAGTGCGGCGCGTTGCAGTTGCACATGCAGTTGCAATTGTATGCCGCCGTTGGTGCCACGTGCCACCCATGCCCGTTCTATCGGGCTCGGACTCCCGAAGAGTCTGCCACCCACTGGCGAAATCCGTCTGTTGCCAATACACAGACCAGCTTATCGCACCAAAATGGCGGCCCGGCCGTAGCGCACTCCGACACGAGCCGGCTGGTCGCCCGGTCGCCCTGCCTGCTCGCCACTATTTGCGGGCTTTTGATCGGCCGACGGCGTGTATCTGCTGTCAGATCTGCTGGTAGGCAGGGCGGAACAGCACACATGTGCCCACAAGACGGGTGGTGTAATGGGATAGAGCACGCGCCGGTCCGCGGATACTCTCCGGCTCATGGCACGCTCAGTGTAGGTATTAACACCGCATTGCACGCTTTGCGTTGTTTTCCGCCAACACTTCCTGATGGTTTTGAGTCAGCTCCTGAAAACACGACCCTTTGAAGATGGGAGCATATTCTATGGAATACAGGTGTTGCCTTGAATAGTACACGAGGTTGAATGGTAGCGCACCCGATATTTTCACCTTAATGAGCGGGAGGACATATATTTTCCGTTGTTTTACATAGGCTCCGTTACGATGGTTTAAACATCCTCCCCCTGTCACCTCGACCCTACCGATCTGCGCAACTGGGAACACACATGATCAGCTCTCAGAAGATAAACATACAGAAGCGCTGCTTCGGCAAAGTACCGCCTTCACTCCAGATGGGCGTGGCTTTCGAGCCATGGTACATACCACTACGACCACAGCAAATAGTGGCATCGAGAGGGGGCAACACTCTGCGACCGCAACAAATATTGACATCGGGCGACAGCAGGAATCGATATGTTTCGGGAGGGGTTTATGGCGGCAGATGACTGGTGGCGTGGGAGCCATTTGCATCTCAACACGTGGCGCGAGTGCCGCTCCTGTCGCTTCGGCCCAGCAGTACAAGCCGCTGAGTGTTGCCGGATCATTGTTATCTCGGCGTAATATATTATATTTCGAATTGCTTCTGTGACCGGGTCTGTATCATCTGGTGTCAAAATGTTGCGCTGCGCTGCTATGTGTGGATATATATATAGATATATATATATATATATATATATATATAAATATATATAGTATATATATATATATATATATATATATATATAGATATATATATATATATATATATATATATATATATATAGTATATATATATATATATATATTATATATATATATATATATATATATAAATATATATATATATATATATATATATATTATATATATATATATATATATATATATATATATATATATATAGTATATATATATATATATATATATATATATATTATATATATATATATATATATATATATATGTTTAGTGGTAATCTGTATTTTTTGGCAAAACCTCCTTGGATACGGATCAATCGCCTTTCATCAGTGGAAAAAGCATTTCACGTTGTGCGTATGTTAGCCCGCAACGTTTCTTCAAAATAATTGACAAAATTAGGCATTACACAATAGAGGCACACAGTCACAAATAGACATGCATCTAAGCAATGGTCGTGCATACGTCGGCGTCTCGATCAGTTCAATGCAATGGTAAATGCTGTCATGTTCAAACTGCACCGCCTTAGACAACCGAAGTATAACACAGGAGGAACATGCGTGATCTGGTGGACCACCTTTGTGGGAAAATACAAAATTCATGAGATTAACTCATGTTCGATGCAGCGACGATCATTAAACATATCAATTGCATTATGGGATTACTCTACATAGTGCATTGTATACCCTAATGTCTTCGTGACAGGGCCTGTCCTCAGTATGATCGACAGTGTCCATCATACTGAGAGAGCGTACTTGTCATGTCCATGTGGCGATTAATCACGTCTGTGTCTCAAATGAAGAAAGTCTCCAGTAACTTCAGTTCTTTTATCTTGTTCGAAAGCACAAGGTGAGATTAAGCTCATCATTTACTTCTTAAAAACTTCGAAGTGTCTAATCCCATAGTGAACAAAAATTTCACTTGACATCCGTCCCCACTGAAAGCTAGCATATAATCCGTTCCCACTCAACTCTAACATATAACAATAAATGTCCTATCGGCGATTGGGCACGCAGCTCCTACTCATGTATTAACTACACTACGACCACACTGTCAAGACGCATCACCATGCACCGACATAACGGGGCACCACAGCGCCACACGATGAAAGCGCATGGGACTTCAATCTCCAGAGCTGGAATGGTCGACATTCAACAACACATGGATTATGTCAAAAGTGTTCAAAAAAGAAAACACTGAAGGTGCTGGAGGACCTTCAGTGGATCTTCATTCGAGACCAAGATTCAACAATAAAATGGAGGTGCCCAATTACGCTCTCCATCCATCCGCCTCTCCCCCCCTCTGTCTCTCTCACTCTCTCTTTATCTTTCTTTCTCCCCATGTAATATCATTAACGTCATTTATTTGTGAAATGGTTCCCACTGCATTGTGCACATTGTCTACTCATGCATGCATCATAGTGCATTTAATTTATGTAAACTAAGTAGTTAGTCTCATTTATACTTGGACATTCACACAAGGAGTGTCCATCATATCGTTTATGCTTTTCTGTGCTACATATAGACTACCTGTAGCGGTACAGTTAGAATATACCAACATTTACCTGAATGTGCCCCAGAATGTACGATCATCTAAATGTATGCTTTCTTGTAACCGTGTGCCTCTATTGTTTAATGCCTGAGGATGTCAGTTGTTCTGACGAAACGTTACATGATAACATAGCCACAATATTGAATGCTTCTGCCACTGATGAATGACCATTGATCCAGACCATTGAATGTTTTGCAAAAAGCAGGCTGACGGGAAAGACGCTGCCATTTTCAGTGGCAAATGTCTTATGGAGAACCTGCTCTTCAACTCTATCCATATATATAGATACATACATACACACACATATATATATATATATATATATATATATATATATATATATATATATATATATATATATATATATATATATATGTGTGTGTGTGTGTGTGTGTGTGTGTAGGTGTGTGTATGTCTATTGTCTGATTGATTGCTTGCGCTAAGGTTATAAGACGGCGATATGTGTACTGATTCATTAAATCGAAGGCAGATAGGCGGTTTGAGTTTCTCACATTTGATACAGCAGGCTCAAAAAAAAAACATTCGAGACCATGCTGCAACAAATGCTTATATCGCATAATACTCTTCGTGCGTATGAACATGAAAATCTGGCGGGCTATGCAAAAGCACGACCTTACATTTCCCAATTGACTGTGGAAAGTTGCATCGGGTATTCCAGCGACAAACGAATTGTTCCAGTTTTGGACGACCTCATAGACAGTGTCGCCACAAGGAAGGCCCTTTGTGCAGGGGATGTTTTTGTGGAATGGCTTAGAATACGATAGAATATAGATATATAATATGTAATATAGAATATAGAATATATAGAAAGACATAACGAAACACGAGAATCTGCAACTGTGTGACAGCCTGGCTAAACTCGGGGCTTATGAAGCACTATGCGTATTCAGATGCGGCTGGTGTTTTTGTCTAGGGACTAGTGCCATACAACATCCACACGTGAGCGGATGCCAATGTGTTTGGGGGTGATTATGAGGAGGGAGTACCGCCTCAATGCGGCATGGTTTTCCGCCGTGCTATATCGTATTCGTTCAACCGTTAATGCTCTTTTATCAAGCCCCTGTTAAACCCAGCCATATGAGCGCTGGACTAAAACTTGCGTCGGAATCACAATTGATGAATTGTATGGCGAGACAGGACTGTAAGGCGAGACAGGAATGCACAATGGCTCATGCGCACTCTCGGATTTGATTGCTAAGCTTCTGGATATGCATGCCTCTTGTACTGCTGACTTTGCAGTTATACTAAGTTTCGAAGGGGAACATGCACAAACCAGACATCGGTGTGTGCCAAGTTAAGATGAAGCTGACATCCTTTACCGAAGTATTCCCTGCAAATGTCACCTGGTAACTTTTCATGGAGTGCCCATACACATACAAATGGAGTTCGTGTTAAAGGCTATCCAAAGTTAGCATGCAATGCGGTGTTCGGTTCCTTTGATGCACTGGGCTGACACAGCGCCAAAGTTGGCATTCCGTCTCTGCACAGTCGGCTCCGGGAGCATTAGACACGGGCGTAAAAACCGCGCCTCATAATCCACCATGCATTACATGAACATTATTGGGGGAGCGAACCGATGCTTTTCAATACTAACGTACCATAACCTGAAACTAAAGGTGTCGTATTTAGCAACACTTACCTACTGTCGGCAGTTACATCTTCGACTGATAGAGTTATATTATAGTATAACATCATACGATCATCAGTGTAACTCGATATCTCTTTGTGAGTGCACAAACATGTGTGCATCACGTATTTTGTGCAATATTGCTATTTGCAACACTCTTATCTAGAATAGTGAACATGTTATTTGTGGCTAAAGCAAGCATGGGCGGCGCTAAGGAGGCGGGGGGGGGGGGGGTGGCCTACGTCCCCAAGCGTCGTGAAGCTCAACATTACGCCTGTGGGCGCTGCATGAAAAAAATGTACCTCAAAACGATCACGTTGCTCCTCCAATCCAGAGTCGGTGGCGTCGCTGATGAAAACAAGGACTTATGAAGACAGTTATGGAATTTCTGTGCAGATCTTCACAAATGTTTGTCTCCTGGTAGGGTCGCCAGGGACCACGGAGCAAATAGTTTCGGTTGGGATGGAACCTTCTATGTGCCAATCTTCAATCCTTAGTTTCTATTTCACCGCCTAATATGTGTTTCAGGATAGCATTTGACATGCATGTGACTAAACAGCCGACGTTTCAGTTACAATGAACGTGGGGGACAAACGGCACATGCACCTATCGCCACATATGCTTCACCGCATTCCCGACCAACGTACCCCTCAAAGATCGTCTCATGGTCATCAGGCATGGCGACGGGCCTCGGGTAACGGAACTAGCGTCAGCACAATGGAATGGCATGAGAAGCTTGACAAGAAACGTCCCCGCACCGGCAATCGAACCCGGGCATGACGAGTGAGAGCCGTGTATCCTAGCCACTGGACCATGCGGGAGGCAGTTGTCTGCGTATATGTCCCAGCTGGGCGTAGACCCACGCCGATTTGTTGAGTCGTGACGGGACCCACACCAACTGTGGGACGCCGCAGGCACGTGCAGGTGTTCGGCAGGACATCAGAGTACAGCCGGCTGACAGCTCAGGACACGCGCCGTGCTGCGGTGAGCACGTGCCTGTTCTGGACCAGGAGGTAGGGGGTTGGTTGGTAGGGGAGACCGAGTTGGCAGGTGTGGCACGGTCACGACAGCCAGGGACAGATCCAGGGAGCGACCGCCCCACACCTCAGCACACCGAAAGGCGCTTCCGATGCAGATGTCGTGCCTCTTCAGGTGGAAAAATCACCTCTTCGGGACGGACGAGTGCATCTCAAACTCTGTTCAGCGAAATTCTTATTCGAAGGCCCCCCCTCCCCCCGAGTAGAAAATGCGCCCCTGTGGCAGGCTGGAGTGCACTCCAATCACACCCCACCCTTGCCCGCCCAGTTAATATTGCAGCCGAAGTCTTTCCTACGGGTGGGAAGACACCCAGGAACATTTACCCCCTCAGACAACCCCCAGCTCCGTCAGTGGCGACAACTCCGTGTGCCGGCGGATGGCGAGCGGTGCGCCCGTGCGGCGGACGGCCGCCACACGCGGATGGCGAGCGGTGCGCCCGTGCGGCGGACGGCCGCCACACGCGGATGGCGAGCGGTGCGCCCCTGCGGCGGACGGCCGCCACACGCGGATGGCGAGCGGTGCGCCCGTGCGGCGGACGGCCGCCACACGCGGATGGCGAGCGGTGCGCCCCTGCGGCGGACGGCCGCCACACGCGGATGCTGTACCGGCGCGCCGGCGCGCCCACCTCCCGGAGCTCCGGTTTGGAGGAGAGGGGGCGCGGCGCCGGCGGCCGGCGTTCTGACCGTGACGCCGGCCGAGGGCTGCCCCACATCCTGGACGGCGCGCCCGCTGCCGGCAAACTCCCATGCTCCGGCTCTGCCCGGCTCGGCCCTGCGCGGCCCGGGTCCGAGGCCGGCCCGGCTACAAGGTGTCGCGGCAACGAGTCCGGCCTTGGTCGATTCGAGCCAAGCCGGCATACACATCCGGCGTGAGTAGCGTTGTGAGGCCTGGCAGGGTCCATCGCGTAGTATAATACAACTACAGTATCTGGGGGTTGCAGTGCCAGGCAAAGTCACATTGGCTGGTAGGACAGCAGGGCTTAGCAAGCTCTAGTAGGAGTCTAGTAGTCTGGTAGGGCACTAGGGTACTTGGGCTTAGTAAGGTCGTACGCCCTCATGATCTGGCAGAACACAGAGCCATGAAGTCTAAAAGCTTGTCTGGTTTGGTCGGATCAAAAAGTCACACGTTCGAGGCAGGTAGCAGGGCAACGCACTGCATGTAGGGATAATTTCATCAATACTTGGCTCTGTGCGGCCGATTTGCTCCATTTGCCTTCATGTTCTCGATGTCGACCTATTCACTGCGTGAAAGTGCGAGGTGCACGCCTCGGCTGACGAAACTGAATGGGGACTTTCGACTTGTTGGAAGCCTTCCAGTCACAGTTGCCATGCTGTGATGCAACACTACTGCTATTCGTGAAGCCTTTGGACGGCGAATCCGCGAGATAAAAGGTGCTCAATTTGCTCAACACTCGGGCAGGTTGACTTCTCCAGCCAACAGCAGGAACCGTCGAGTATCCGTCAACACCGCAGTCGAACAAACAGCTGCGCACTTGGCGACCAAGTGGCCAGATGCCCGCGGCCCTTCAATGGTGTGTCGCACACCTCCAGCACCATTTATAACGCGCAGCTTTAATGGTCTCTTATCTGGGCGCTAATAAGTACCCGGCGCGTCGGCGGACAGCCGGGCCAATACAGAGGCGCGGCTCCGCGAGTGGAAGGCATCACGGCCATGTTCATCACGCCGTGTCACATCACGCGCCACGCGCCGGTGCGTGACGCTGTCAGACGGTCATGGCGCACCTGCCGACCAGTCCGCCGCACACTGGATCGGACAAACGCCGTCTCGTCTCAGAGTTTTATACACAAATCGGCTGGTGGCGATTACCAGCAACACGCCGCGGACACGGGTGGGAGGCGGCTCGAAAAATGCGCCGTCGCTGTGTCTCGACCGCAGGCCGCTCCGCCGGCCCGGTGTTTTACGGCCGCCAAATTGACCGCACGAAGATCTCGCCAGATCGTTCGTCAGCTGTGCACGACTGATGGGCGGCGATAGCGTCGTTCGTTAGTGGCGGGGGCCGGGGCGGCCGGGGCGCGGTGGCCGGGTCGGGTCGGACACAGAGTGGACGCAGAGCAGGCCAGGCCGGCACGCCGCTGCCGGTTTAATTGCGGCCCCATTAGGAGCCGGGTATGCGCCGGCTGACCCGGGGTTAAAGCGACGGTAATGCACGGCGGTCCAGTCATCGCCGGTAATCGCCGACACCCGGAGACCGGGCGGTCGCGCCGCGCCTGCAGACGCAATTATGCAACGCTCGATATGGCGACGTGACCGGCGCGCTCGGTGCGGGCCGCCGGGCGCGCGCACAACTGGATCTCCGCGGCAGATAAGACTCGACTTTCATTGATGTCTGCAGACCGAGTGTGAACTGAGTCCGCTTTCCGAAGTCACCGTCGTGAAGATCATCTGGGAAGTTACGAGCAGCAATGTCGTGTGCAGATGCGAGTTAGAAAGTGAGCACCTGGTACATGATGAAACTGTAGAACACAATTACCACCGAATGTATTGATAACCATGATCTACCAGGCGGTTCCCATCACCACTAGACGAGACCTTTCAATCAAAGGAGCAGTCCCCTCATCCAGGCACCGTACGTCCATCCTGATCTATGGTACGTCCTTCTGTGGGTGTCAACTTTTCATCAACATAAGCGGACGCCCAGGTTTATCCACAATCCGTCCACTTCTAGCCACGGTACGTCAACGCATACCCGCGAGCTTCCCACTTATATCCATCGAGCCTTCATCAGCAACCGAAGGCTATCCACTTACAGCTGAGGGCTATCCATATGCAGCCGTGGGCTCTTCGCCTACAATTGCTGGCTCTTCACCTATAGCTGCGGACGTTCCATGCCTAACTGCTGGCTCTTCACCTATATCTACATGCCCTCTATAACCGCCAGCTCTCCATCTACAGCTGCGGGCTCTCTATCTGTAGCTGCGAACTCTCCATCTATAGCTACGGGCTC